>BQNB010025475.1:33035-59597 GCA_026074375.1 Tanacetum coccineum | reverse complement strand
AGGCGAAGAAGCAGCAATACTCGCAACAAAACCAGCAGGAGCATGTTCCACAACTGCTGGCTCTACTGGCATTGAGATAGTACTATGACCGAAATGGTAAGGCATACCGTGCCCTACTTTATCCATCCATTTTCGATACTCGGCTACCCATGTGTCTGATGATCTTAAGTTAATGTAAAGTTGTTTTGTGGGTACTTTTTCTTTCATTAAAATCTCGTTTTGGGATGATAAAAATCCCATATCCTGTTCAAATACTTTTCCAGCGTTTTGATGGAAGTACCATTCAGGGAATAATTTTGCTAAAGGTGATCTTTTTGTGCTCCCAAATCGAACAATAAGCATCGACTTTCCTTGACCGGTTGGTCTACATAGGAAAAGGCCAGAAAAGTAATTTGTCACCCCGTCTTTGTCCACAATCTCACGGTTGTTTTGGAGATTACATGGTGCCTCAAATCTTAAAAAGCTTGGAGTTGATTTCTCAGCTTCTCGACCCCACCAGCCAGCAAACCCACGATCGGTTCTTTCTGTTACCTTGAAAGCTAGGGCTTGGGCATCTTCTCTTTTGGCACTCCAGTCTGTTCTATCATGTGAAATGGGAACATGAGCAGGGTCCATCAAGTTTTCAAGAAGAATGGAATGATCATAAGGAAGCTCGTGAATAGTTGAAATATCTGCAAAACCGGGTCGGGCAAAGTTTTCAAACCATGGGATTTTGCTTGGGTTTGGTGGGGTTTTGTGAGACATCCATATCCATATAACACCTTGGGAGTCCTTTACCTCGTATGTTTTGGTGCAAGCTGATCTAGGAATTTTTGCATCTGTTGGAAGCTGTAAGCATGTACCATGTAATAGCGGATTAACGAGACATGAAAACAAAATCCCATAACAATGGGCGTTTTGGATATGCATTTTGAAACATCATATGATCATTTTGAAAGCGTTTCCATGTCCTTCTAGTGTTTGAAATTATAATAACAGCTGAGAATCTGAGAGTGCTTGAGTGTTTTAAAACCTAATCATTCAAGTAACTAACAGAAAAAGTGACCAGAAATAATATTTGAATTACTTAATGTAGCTCGTGATAATGTATTTCCTATCAACTACAAGTCTCTAATAATATATCATTACATCGTTGTAAACTGTTTATTACCAACTTTAACCCCACCCTGATATAAATAAGTTAATTTAGTTTTTTCTCCGATAATCAGTATAACTATAGAATCAGTAATTGGTTCAATAATGCATATCCAAATAACCTGTAGATCAATTTATCAGTCATAAGATTGAAAAAACAACCTGAGGAATCTTGACACATTTGCCTTCACCTTCAAACTGCCATCCATGGTACAGACACTCTAGTCTTCCATCAACTATCTGACCCTCGGAAAGTTTTGCTAGTCTGAATCAGTAGAATTTGTGATTAAACAATATAATGAATTAGATTCATATGTCTGCTTGTTCAAAGAAAGGTAAATAGTAATTATATTCCACGTGTTCCCAATGAACAAATGATATTGATATTCAGTGATTTTGATTTTTGCCTGCTGCATTCGATAATTATTGGCAATTAGTAGACCAGAAGCAAGTATCTAGCGGTAATGGATTTGCAGAGTGAAATAATTGATTCAGAGGGTTTTTGGGTAAGATTATTTAACATAGCTTAAGCGTTTCTACACAATACTGCAATAGCTTATTAACTTATTTATTATCATAACAACAAAATGATGGTGTTTGTGCAAGCTTATGCAGTTTCACAGTAGCAATAATGGTATAATAACTAAAAAGGACTAATATTTCTAGTGTAGCGGAAGAACCAAGAGAAAAGATGGCGTAAACTGTAAATATACATAAGCACGCGCAGAATAAGCCAAAAAAAAAACTAGTGGCCAGTGGGAGGAGCTTATTAAAAGCAGCTCAAATAAGCTACTGCAATAAGCTTTTAACTGTATGGCTTCATCTAAACATTCATAACAGCTATAGCGCATATTAAAAACAGAATAAGCTGTAAAATGCTCTAATAAGCTTAACGCAAACACCACCGTAGAGTTCAAGATAAATATTGGATCTTCCAAATATTGGATGTTTAAATTTCATTTGACTTATGTTTCATTTAGTTTGAATGCTTAGTAAGTTAGTAGTTTGAGTTGTTTATACTTTATATCGATTGACTACTGCCATGGAGTCATTGGTGTGTGAGTCCAAAACCGCCTATGCGCATCCTAAATAATTAAACTAGATCTAAAACTTTGTACACTACAAACCCAATTCAACTCTAAACATTATATCGAAATCAATAAAAATAAATTCTTTGAGTGCTGCCATGGACCAGATAAATCACCCTAATCAAACAGCCTGAATGCCGTCTGTTTTTAATTTTCTCAATTTTACTTCTTAGAGGACTTATTAGACACATCAATAATCACACAAACATAGTTCCAAAAAGGCAAGAAACTTATAAAAGTTGACAACCTGATATTTGCCGCTGCATTCGATAATTTTTGGCAATTGTAACCAGAAGCAAGTATCCAGCGGTGATGGATTTGCAGAATGAAATAATGGATTTAGGGGGTGCTTGGATAAGATTATGTAATTAGCTTAAGCGTTTCTACGAAATACTGCAATAGCTTAGTAACTTACGTATTATTACAACAGCAAAATGCTAGTGTTTGTGTAAGCTTATGCAGTTAAGCAGTTTCACAGTAGTAGTAACGGTACAATGACCAAAAAGGACAAATATTTTTAGTGTAGGGGAAGAACAAAGAGGAAAGATGGGGTAAACCGTAGATATACATAAGCACTTGCAGAATAAGCCAAAAAAAACTAGTGGCCAGTGAGAGGAGCTTATCAAAAGCAGCTCAAATAAGCTAATAAGCTTTTAACTGTATGGCTTCATCCAAACATATAACAGCTATATCACATATTAAAAACAGAATAAGCTGTGAAATGCTCTAAGAAGCTTAATCCAAACACCACCGTAAAGTTCAAGATAAATATTAGATCTTCCAAATACTAGATGTTCAAATTTCATTTGACTTAAGTTTCATTTAACTTAAATGCTTAGTAGTTTGAGTTGTTTAACGTTTATATCGAATGACAAACTCTGGTTATAGTAAGACATAAAGAAATATAAAAGAATGTTCAGTTGTTCAGACTAAATGTCAACGGAAGAACCCAACTACTGACCATGAGTCATTTTGGTGTGTGAGTCCAAAACCGCCTTTGAACTTCCTAAACAATTTAATAGTGGAGGCGGGAACTTAAAATTTTGTACCTATAATTACAAATCCAATTCAGCTCTAAACGTTATATCGAACTTAATAAGAATAAACTACAGTATTTAAGTGCTGCCATGGACCAGATAAATCACCCTAATCAAACAGCCTGAATGCCGTCTGTTTTTAATTTTCTCAATTTTACTTCTTAGAGGACTTATTAGACACATCAATAATCACACAAACATAGTTCCAAAAAGGCAAGAAACTTATAAAAGTTGACAACCTGTGAGGACATCGATCTTCATAGCACTGCAGCTCCCCATTACCATCACGATACAACACGACTTGCTTATCAAAAACAGTCAAACCCAAAGGAGCATCATCAGGTATATTCTTAGCTAAATACAAAGGATACCATTCCTCAGTCCAGTCATAGTCCACCACACCAACTCTCCCTTTCTCCTCACCAACAAGAACACCATCTTCTTTGCTGATCTCAGGTGAGGCCACTGAAGCTGCAGAAGCACACTTGGCAGCCCATTTTGCAGTTAATGGTTTTGAGGTGTGTGAGTGTGTGAGTGAAGGTGTTTTGTAAGTGTTGAGTGATGAAGTGTTGGTGAAGATGAATGGGTGGTGGAGTAACAAAGACATTTGTCTGTGTTTGAGTTTTTGTGTCTCTGTATGTGTGCTGGTTGAGACTTGAGAATGATCATTTGGACTTAAGGAGAGGTTGCTTTTTGTGTTGGAACTCCATTTTGAGCCACTCATTTATGAAGAGGCATTGTCGTCATGTTGATTTTGTAAAAGGTGAAGTCTTGTTTGGGCTAAATTTATACTTACAAAGCTTTTCATAACTCAAGTTTTAAATTGTTTCAATATTTTTAGAAAACAAATCTCAACTCATTGTATTAGGTAGTACAAGTAAAACCAGTATGAAACTTGGTTATTGTTTTGCAGAAAAGTAACCAAAACGCCTTAACAAAGCGCGTTTCTGACCATGGTGCAAAACTTTTACCTTTGATAAAAACTTGAGTCGGAACTACAAATACTTGTTCTTTCGTAACCTGAATCCACGATCAGTCGATCACATCAATAGACAATGACCCAGCCGACTCATATTGTTTTATAGATCATTATAGTTTAGCAAAAACACATTACTTACTGAACCAAACAGTTGCTTAAGTTGAATTTAGCAAAAACATACACATGACAGAAATATAGTTCACAAACAATCTGATATCATGTTTAACAATTAAGTTATTCGAGACTACAAAAAAAAGCCAACGAAAACACAGTTATAATAAACCAATTATGTTTGCAACAACATTTTGGTTTGTAAAGCGTAATCGCATCAACATTGTTATCAGACCAAAATCACATCAATGGGAAAAAAGAAAAAACTAGAGCAACACAATGCAGAACGAAGAGAAGTCTCATAATATCGATAGCAATTTCATACAAAGACTTTAACTAGTGATAGCAAAACATAATTAAAATGGAACCAAAAATCCTTTTACTTAAACAAAACTCTGGATTTCAAAATAAATCTGGTTCAACCAAAAGAGACTGCATGCATCTAAAGATCCTGAACGCTCAAACCTGCAAACAAGAATAATCGCATCAGTTTAAAATCCAGCTCTAAAAGATATTAAAAAGTGATTTTATCATAAGAAAGTAAACAAACCTGGGGGAAGAGATTGCTTCAACTTGTTGGCCTTCTCAGCGTCAAAGACACACAAAGTGTAGAGGTACTTTGAGCAGCGAACCTTGAACTTAACAACATCCTTGCTTCTCTTGATTTTCACAGAGCGGGCATCCTTCCTTCTTGCCGTAAGAAGGAAATCCTTGATCTCGTGAATTTGCTTAGGCTGAAAACAGAACAATGAACAATTGTAATCAGCATGCCTGTATCGCAAAGCTAAGATAAAGATTAATAAACCTATACTAGGAAACATGTTATAGTGAAAATCAGAAGGCCAATAACCCCACAGTGTATCCTCGTCTTGATAATAAACAAAACTTACATCTATGTGGCTATGCTGTTTTAATAACAAGTCTGTTTAAAATTCGGTAAACACTAGACACGCAATGTTCTAACTAAACAACAGTATACATTGAGTAATACAAACTAAACAACGCTTAAAAAGGTCGCATATTCACAGATGAGTAATACAATTGCCACTTCACAAATAATGTATATCAACCAACACTTCAACATTTGATATCAAATGCAGCATATCAGAGTGTCTGTCTAAGCATATTGTATGGGCTTACAAGCTCAGTAAAACTTTGATAAGCTAATACGCTCGATTTTTGGAACTTACGCTTTACACTTGAGTTTATGAGCTTATAAAGACCATAGCTCAAGTGTACCAAAAAAGAGTTTACGAGCTTACCAAATTGTCAATAAGTACTAGCTATCCAATAAGCTTAAAAAAACACCCCCAACATAGCATATCAATTCAAAAACAAAGCTAATCAATAATATCACCACCAACATATTACTGTATTTGTCATGTATTACAGACAACATTCACAAAACATGGTTTTATAAACCATAAACTAAAACATAAACGCAGATACAAATTTCATTTCATTTCCATCACTTTATAATATTCTTGAGCAAAATCAATACCAACAAAGTTTCTTTAACAATAAAAAAACATGTACTTTAAGAGCCCATTATTACAAATACAAATAAATGAAAGGAAAAAAATCTATAAAAATAAACATTCGAGCTCATTACTACATAGGCAAACAGATCATATGACAGCATATATTCAACTACAAAACAATCATTAACAAGATTAAAAAATTACAACAGCAGAAAATGAGATAAAATTTTACCATTTCGGAGAGCTGAGAGACAAACGGCAGACAAGAGTATGATGAGATTGAAACCCTAGTAATGTTTTGTGGCTGTTATAAAAACGCTATATACCCTTCTTTAAACCTAATGGATGATTAGGCCCATTGGCCCATATCTTTTTCTTGGGTTTTAGTCGGAATGGTGTCTTTAGTTTGGGCCTCAAAACTTGGCTCAAAAAATATTTGAAGAGTAAAATTGTGTCCCTCAACCAATTGATCCTTGTTAAAAACGAATCGTAACAATGTTCGCGTGTTGCAGTGATATATTGTTTAATAAAACTCTTTTTGATATGTATGTAATGAGTTTGCAATGTATATAACAAGTATTGAAGACTCGCGCTTCGCTGTGATGGGTCTTCTTTAGTGTGTTTTGTTTTGTACAGTTTTAGTTTTTTACTATGTGTCATACTCAACTTAGTATATGTCATTTTATAGTTTTGGGCTTTGATACTTTTTAGAATGATAGTTTTCGTAATTTGACACATAGTTTATTGGGTCGAATTTATAAATAACGTAAAAGTGAGGGTAGTTTTAGTTTATTGAGCCGAATTTGTAAATAACATAAAAGTGAGGGTAATTTTTATAATTTGACTCGTAGTTTGAGGGCTATTTTGTAAACTTAAACGTTGGGCTAAGATTTTTGGGCTAGCTAGTTAGTTTTAGTGGGCTAAGATTGGGCTAATATTAAAAAATAATTTTAGGATTAAAATATTAATGAAATATTTAGTTGCATATATATAAATTTTAATTTATGTAATTATTTTGACTTATTACCCGAAAAATAAGTAATCGATTTTAAAAAATTTTAATCATAATTTTTTAAAAATGTAAGTTAAAAACATTGTAATATTATACTCGTTTTATTTGAAATTAAGAGCCTTTTTATTCGTATATTTTTATAGAAAAATTACTTGACCTATTATCAGAACAATACGAAGTTGATATTAAATTATAATAATTTTTTTTTAAAATCGTATGTAATTTAAAAGCATTGCAATATTGAGCTTGTTCGGAGTTTGAAGTCTTTTTCATTAGTGTATTTCTGTATAAAAAGTTGTTGAATACTTTTAGATAATTGATAAATGAAGTTTCTTTTATAAAAAATTGTAAAAGATGCAAGTTTAAGGTAATTTTTATAACTTGTTACGTAATTTATGGTGTGTTTTAAATCTTTTTTATTAAATTCATTATACTAACGTACAAGAACCCAGAACACTTAAAATACAATAAAATAGTGATGCTACAGTAAATGTGAGTATTAGAACAGTACTAGCTACGATAAACTTAATAAAAAAATCATTAAATTTGGGATGTGGTCTTGGTCCGAAGACCAAGATTTTTCTTGCGGCACCCTCTCTCTCTTTCTCCATTGTTTTTTTTTTCATATTTGTTGTCGTGGGTTTATAAGCATAGGGGTGAGCTGAAAAACCAAAAAACCAAACAAACCTAAATCGAACTGAATTTTTCAAAACGAACCGAACTGAACTACAAATTCGATTTTCGGTTGGATATGGGTTTGGCAGTCTGAACCGAAAACCGAATTTATATATATATATATATATATGAATTTATTTTACTAAATATCCATGTAATTATTGTTTTTTTAAATTGTGTACTTCGGGTTATTCGGGTCAACCCGAAAACCGAACCGGATTCAAATTCAATTTTTGATTCGGTTCGGTTTTTGGATTAACTAAAATAATTAACGAAACAACCCGATAACTAAACCGACCAACACTCATGTATAAGCTGAAAGAAACTACTAGGCTAGAATGGGTTATGTTGGGCCTGGTTGGAGCACCGGACTATGGCAGCTCGTTTGGGCTTGTATTGGGCTATGTTTGGGCTGATCTTGGGTCTAGGCTGGGCTTATATCGTTGAGTTATGTTCTGAGTTTTTTTTTTCTGAGTCTTCAATAGTTTTCAATAAATGCTCGAAATCTCGTGCTTTTGCTAAAATGTCAAGGTCTCGTACCTACAATAATAAATAACACATTTAAACGATATATGCAATTAAAATACACATTTTGGCTATTTATTATGCCATAAATGAGAGAAATTTGATATAATATATCTGTATAATTTAACCTATATCAATTATTGTGATACATAAAGCAGTTTTTAGTGTCTAAGCAAACCACACGCTCAAGAATTTCTACTAGGTATCCCCATAGACGGGTTTAGTCAACATATGTCACCGATGGAATATCGTACTATCCTTAGGTACCACCTCATGATCCCATTATTTTCGATTGATACGATATGCCATGTTTGTCGCAAGGCATGTTTGGATTCCTTTGGAGAACATGCAGTTCATTATAAAGAGCTCTCGGGCTTTAAGTACCGACACGATATGGTTAGGGACGTTCTTTTTGACATATGTAAGCGTGTCGGGATCTCCTGTCAAGAAAGAAGCACATGTGAACTATTTGACTAACCCTTCAGATGGAAGATCCACATTCAGACCGACTAACATTTTGATTTTGGATGGGTAGGAGGGAAACATGTGTGTGTGTGGATCTGACTGAGGTTTCTCTTCTTGGGATTGAGTAGTCGGGGTTTAATAGTGGGTCAGACTGCTTTGAAAGTCACCTCGTGTAAAGTGACAAAACACGAGAAAGCATGCATTGGAAATCAAGACGTGTTTATTCCTTTCACGTTTGATACATTTGGTTTCCTTACACCTGAGGCGGTGGAGCTACTCAACAAAGTGCAACGGGCTATGAACAGTAATGTTATGACGCCTAAATATCCATTTAGTTCCGAAAATCGTTATTTTCAAAGTATTATGTTATACAAAGATATGCTTAAAACGCTATTATTTTTTTTAAATCCTCTTCTTTTTGAAGATGTCAAATGTAAAATCATTCTCGATATTAATTTCGTGTAATGTTGTAATCGTAAATTTTTATTTCGAAATAAATCATTAAGGTCATGGTAAACAAATATTAATTAATTAGTGATATAAGATAGAATTTATTTTAATCCATCTCATTTCTACAAAACTATATTTTTACAAAATTACACAAAACTGTTTTGTTAAATAAAAATAATGTTTTATTTAAAAAACATAAATTTTGAATTCAGTTTTTCTCCTCAATACATTAAACATAATACCAGGACTAAACTTCCCCACAAAGGACAAATAATCAAAGCGCGTCTGGGGGCGGCCCCTAAGTGGTAGGCGGTACCCGATATATCGGGGACCGCGAGACGACAACTGCTGACCGGTGGATTTTCTGGCTTTAATTATGCACTATTCTCAGCAGAAAAATAGACCTCTTAGCTTGAATTTTTCAGTCACCTTTCTCTTTCTAAAAACCTTCTTTCTCTCACTAAATATCTTGATCACTAACATAGTTTAATCTTCTTTTAAGTGATCAATCTATTTTCTATCCTTCTTCATTTTTTATAAGTGCAAGAGAAGAACACTGTATTCGCCAAGAAATTGAATGTTATAGACAATGATTTCTCATCTCTTATTTTTAGATTCAAAATCTCTTTTGATTATTTGTGTGATTGTGTAAGGGGATTGTGTTGTAATCCGATAGATGTATATATGTGATTTGGTGTAGTGCTTGAGATTTGGTAGATTGGTTCTTGCTATAATTAGGACTGACATTTAGCTTAGTTTCGGAAAAATAACGTATGCGACGTGTAAACGGTTTTCTCACTGAAGGGAGCTTGTTAAATAGTGAAATCTTGTGTCGGTTATCGTCCGAGGGAGTTTAGAGTAGGCAAAGATGGAGCTTCGTAGCCGAACCATTATAAATCTTGGTGTCTTGGTTTGATCGTTCTTTCCTTTATCTCTTTATATTGTTTGTGTTTCTCATTTATATTTTATATTGATATTACGAGTAGATAGTTTCATTGATTGGTTCATATTGTTGATGGATTGAACATATACTCGAATCTAACAATTTCAAAAGTAAAATTTTAAAACGTCAATTAACTTGTAAACTATTCAACCCCCCTCCCCCCTTTTAGTTTCCACAATTGGTATCAGAAGCCGAGGTCACTCAAAATTTTTAAAATATACTGTATTTTAAAGGTTGGATCGATCTATGGATTCCAACAAATATCTAGAAAGGCAATCCATACAAAGACCACCACTCTTTGAAAGTGATAGTTTTATTTATTGGAAAAATAAATTCGAAACATATGTTAAATCAAAAGATCTTGATCTTTGGCATGTTATTACTAACGATGATTTTCAACCTATTGAACAAAATCCGAAAACCAAACTAGATGAGGTTATCCCTTTTGAAAAACAAAGTAATGATCTTAAAAAGAGGCTTGCGAAAAATAACAAAGCCAAAATGGTTATTTACAATGCTTTGCCAAGAAAAGAATATGAAAGAATTTTCATGTGTAATACGGCAAAAGAAATTTGGAAAACTTTGTTAATTACTCATCAAGGTAATAACCAAGTCAAAGATAACAAGATTGACCTTTTGGTACAAAAATATGAACAATTCATTATTTCTGAAGACGGATGTATAGATAGTGCTTTTGCTAGGTTTAATACTATTATTACTAGTCTAAAAGCTCTTAATGGAGGTTATTCTAGCAAGAATTATGTTAGGAAATTTCTTAGGACTCTACATCCCAAATGGAGAGCAAAGATCACAGTGATTGAAGAGTCGAAAGACTTGACATCACTATCTCTTAATGAACTCATTGGTAATCTCAAAGTCCATGAGATGATCATCGAGAAAGATTCTGAAATAGTCAAAGCTAAAGGAGAAAGAAAATCTCTTGCTTTAAAGGCTAAGAAAGAATCTAGTGATGAGGAGTGTTCGACTTCTGGAAGTAAAGATGAAAAATACGTCATGGCGGTTAGAGACTTCAAGAAGTTCTTCAAGAGAAGAGGTAGATTCGTGAGACAACTACGAAACGACAAAAAGACGTTCCAAAGAAGCTGAGACGACAAGAACGGAAAAAGTGATAGAAAATATTTTAGATGTGGTGATCCAAATCATCTTATTGGAGAATGTCCAAAATCATCAAAAGACAAAAACCAAAGAGCATTCGTCGGAGGTTCTTGGAGTGATAGCGGTGAAGAAGACGATGAAAAGGCTAAAGACGAAACGTGTCTTGTGGCTCAAACATCAAATAAGGTATGTTCCGAATCCACTTACTTTAGTGATGACATTTCTTGGGTAGATGATATTAAGTTTGATAGCGAATGTTACAACTTTCGCAAAATAAGTTTAAAAATTATCATTAAGAACAAACAACTGAAGAAAGCTAAAAAGAAGCTTGAAAATGAGATTAGTGAGTTAAAATTAAAATTGCCTACACTCGAGAAAAATAAAGGAGTTAATCTCGAATGTACAAATTGTCAGTCACTTAAAATTGACAACGAAAAACTTAAAGAGGAAGCTCTTAAGCTAACTCAATTTGAAAAGAGTACACATTGCTTAAATGAAATGTTAAGTAATCAAAAACCCTCCGGTGATAAATTAGGTTTAGGATTTAACTCATTTGAAGCATCAACCAGTGAGTCCAAGGAAATCAAATTTGTGAAACCTAAAAAAGAAATTGTTGGTTTGTGCTCAAGTTATACGGATATTACACGTCTAGGAATACGTGAGCCTACGGGGTCTCATACGTTAATACACTTAGATATCACTCTATTTTGGTATATATATATATAATAATATAAGCGTATATTTATTATATATGTATTTGATACTCGATTAATGTATATAATAATATAAGTGTACATTTATTATGTATATTAATATTTCAATAATAGAATACTAACGGTCGTTAATTAGTTCGTTTACAAATAATTAACTATAAGGCTTTTTAACTAATGGGTAATTAAATGTAATTAATCATAAATAATTAGAAAAGTCAAAAAGTCAACCCAAAGGTTGTTTGGGAGGGGGACGGCCAGCCTATAGCAAAAGAAAGGAGAAAAGGGTTTTATCCCACATCGGTGGGAGAGGTAAACTAGAAGGCTCTATATCTTGTATAAATAAAGGATCCCTTAGCTCGTTATTTTTATCCTATCCCTTCTCTTCTCTCTTTTGTAGTCGGACGAATAAAAACACCCCTTTGGGGAAGGTGTTTGAGTTTCGACTACTTGAAGTATTCTCTTGAGCGTTCGTTTGTGGAACTATCATTCGGGTGGTATTGTTTGACGTGTAGTGTATGAACCACGTGGATGTTACTTACTTTAGTAACTCGAAGGGTTTTCGGTTTAACATGTATTACACACATGCGTGTACTCGAAGAAGTCTTTGGTTCTTCATGTAGCTTGGTTGCTATTTGGTATCTTTTCTGTTTATGTTTAATGTTAATTATAAGTGCTATATGAGTTTTATTCCGATGCGTAGCTCGTTTAATATTCACGTAATATTAAGGTTTTAGATCACGATTTTCAACAGTGGCATCACGAGCCGTTCATATAGCGTTATAATTACATAAAAAAGGTAAAATACCTCAAATACACATATTTTGTGAATATTTTCTTGCCTTTTTTATGTGCAATTTATTTTAGGAATTTATTTACTGAAATAATTACTAATATAAAACACATAAAATCTGAAAATATAAATATGGTATGCATTTTGGAAGATCCCGCTAAAATATAAATGCATATTTATGAATATTTCTTGCCTTTTTATGTGAAAACCTATTTTAGGATATTATTTAGTGAAATATTTTACCCTAAATATTACATAAAATAAGATATAAAATATGGTTATATTTTAGAAAGTTTTGGTTCGCTTATTATAAATGCATGTATTATAATTTGCGATTTGAATATATTGTAGCTTATTTATTGCTTATAAATTGTCAACCATGAATTACGTGCATGTAAACCATGGTTATTAAGCTAAATATATTTTATGCATGCTTGTTTAGTATGGTATGCATGAAATCATGACGTGAATTAATTGGTTAATTGGAAAAGATGAGAAGACCTTTGTTGAATTATTGTATTAATTGCGTAAATGATTTTGATTAGTATGATTACTTTGGTAAATATGTTTTGCATGTTTATATTATGGCGTTTTTTATATATAAATGCAAAAATAATTTTCAAAATTAATATGGACTAAAAGTACATGATTAAAATGCTTATTGTACCATATATTGATATGTACATTTTGCTAAATCATAGGCTATATTTGTAAATTTGTAATTTCTTGCAAACGTTCTATAATGCATGGGTTTAGTTGTTTCCGCAAGGGAATCCGCGATGGAACAACGCGAGAATAAACATTTTAACAATATTTATGGTATGTCGTAATAATTACTAAAGATGAAATAAATCTTGTTTGGTATCTATCTAGGATTTGATTATATCTCATGGGGATTTAACCTTATCCGTAGTAATGTTACTTATACTTGGAAATATTGTAAACATGGTAACCCTAATTTTATAAAAGGCATGTGGTTTATAAAATTATGGGATTTCTATTTATAGAAAGTTTTTAAAACAAAATTAGAAATGTTTTAAAAATAATTAGTGTTATAAGGTTGTATGTATGCTTCCTTATACATATTTTGGTAACCTTGTTTTTATCAAAATATTTATACACTTAAAATTAAGTCATTTTCCATCCAAGTATGAAATTACTTGAGTTTGTATTTTTACTCTAAGACAGTCTTAGGTGAATTTGCAAAACAAGGTAATATAACAATCGTATGGTCAGACCTGAGACTGTAAAATTATAGATTTTGTATTGGACGACTTATCGAGTATGGTTGGTCAGACCTTCGACTCGAGGCATACGATGGGGTTAAACATGCTACTTGACATTATAATTCTAGATTATATTGCCTTGTGCCCCATAATGGCTAAGAGTTGCACATGTTGGCAATTATCTCCCGCAGATTACCTTTTTGAGTTATACCGTTTCTAGTAGATCAACTGCATTAATGTTAGAACGTCAAGTTGGATCTTAGACCCTTGTAAAATTAATTGTTTATTTATATAAACATGGGTAGTTAATTTTTAAGGGATGTATTATCGAAAATACTAAAAATGAACTTTGCAAGTTCTTTTAACGTATTTATGCAACGTATACCGTAACTAAAGGTTTGTTCTTACTTGTGGAAGACAAACTGTGTCTATTTTCCTTGGGAAAATAAGACTATTTCCTATACTTTTCACTTTTGGGAAAGTCATAGAATTATCATAAATTCTAATCGAACTCATACCAAACTTCATGTTAAGTTAATTGAACTTCTTATTCTTTCAAGATTGCTTCAATATCCTTATTCGGTTTTGAAATCTTTGAATCATAATAAGAAACTTGGATAACTATAGAACTTGTGTCTATAGCTACCGAGATTAAAATATCTTTTTGTAAACAAGACATATTTATGAGGTTTGATTGGAAGACGGAAATATCACCGCATACTGTAAAAGGCAATAACTAAAGAACTCATGTCTATAGCTATTTCCTAAAACCAGTAAGAGACGATGCACACCCTTGAGGTAAAGTAAGCGAATAAAGGAGGAATTGAATGCTAATTTTCAAGTTAATAAACAACTAAGATGGCTAGAACTTGAACACACTTACTTGCATATCTAAGTACTTGCTTACTAGTCCATGTGACTCACATTAGCAATAATGTGTACATAGTCAATAAATGGAAAGATAAATTGCAATTACTTTCACTAGTGAAGGAACACTCATAATGTTGCCAGATCTAGTAGGAGTAATGCATTTTATAAATGAAAATGACAAACTTGCAATGTTGTCAAATTCAGTGGGAGTTATGAGCTGTTTACCTCATAGACATCTTACTTTATTTCTGGCTTGGCTTGAAATAATAAATTACTTTCCAAGTGTGAAACATCTTTATTTAATAAAGAATCATTATGTATTATCTTTGATAACTTGTTGCCCTTTGAGATGTCGCTTTCGTTTAATGTTATCTTTGATAGTTATGCACAGTTCCTTATTAATAGATGGAGTTCTATCAATATACTAGCTATGAGCTTGACACTGCCATATTGTTAATACAAACAAACTAACTAGCGTGGTGTTGTTTTATGCAAAGAAGTTGTACCCTGCACAAGTGGGATAAATCTTTATTGTGTGCAAGGAAGGACCCCCCCCCCCCCCCACCCCCATAACTTAGAGAACAAATATGACTAATGGTTTCTTGACTGCAAAATAAGAAAACTATTACTCTACTAGGACTCCTACACATTTAATGTATGTAGCCTTATTAAGAGAATGTGTCAAGATAAAAAGGTAAGCTACATGATTATATTTTATTGGAAATCATAAACATGAACCTTGAAATTAACTTGAAATTACTATTGATTTACTTTAGTTTACAACATGATTATATTTTATTGGAAATCATAAACATGAACCTTGAAATTAACTTGAAATTACTATTGATTTACTTTAGTTTAACAATTGTTATGTCTTCTTGTTAAGACATGTATATTAAGTCCTTTACTTGTGAAAAGACTTATAACGTAAAGTAAAAAGTTAACTTGTTATGTCTTCATGGTTAAGACATGTACATGTAGTCATTGACTTGGTCAAAGACTTATAACGAATAGTAATGTATTGGGTGTTTATGTCTACTTGTTAGTACATACACATTAAGTCGTTGACTTGATCAAAGACTTATAAAAGAATGCAAATGGCTTAGTAATACTATTGATACCATTACGTTTTAACTTAAGTTGGTATAATAGGAAAAGCCATAAAAGTATAAGATCAATCTTATTGGAGTACCACATTTTATGGTATGTTCAACAAGGGTAATCAAACTATATATTGATATTATTTTGATTCATGATGACCTTAACTTATATAACTCCTAAAAGAGATCAAGGTTAGATAATTGAGTATGTCGTGGATGTACCCAATTAGACTCCAACCTAAAAGGTTAATTAAGATAAAATGAGATGGATCTCATTATGTCTTGATTAAAGTTCTAAATTTGGTAAAAATCTCTTAGAGATTATTATTGACAAATACCTGGAAGGTTAATTCAGAGTTTCATGAAGTGAATCATCATGAAAGTGTGGTGTTTTTGGAGATTCTTCAACACCTTGAGAGATAATTAGAGATTGTTCTTGTTCTTGTTCTTGTGTTGATGGGTTACTTCATGATGGTGCATCTTGGTCAATTGAAGTTGACACAGGTGAATCGGCTAAATCAACAGCTCTTGGTGTAGCAGCTACTTGAACTGGAGAAACAACACTTGGTGGAGGATTAAAGTATTCATCGAACATCGATTGGAACAAACGATCCCAATCATTTATGGTTGGTGGATTACAAGGTTGTTGAGGAATAGGGTTTGGTACGAGTACTGAATTGGATGTTGCAAGAGTCAAAAATTAAAGCCCGGGTACTGAACTGAATTGTTTAGAAGCCATCGCTGTCAGCTTATCGAACGTTACATGAATAGTTTCCATAATTTTCTGGGTTCTCCTGATGTAGATTCTAAAAGCTTTCTTTGCAGGCACGTAACCAACAAAAATACCAATATCGGCCTTTGCGTTTAGTTTACCCGAGTCCTCACTGTCATTGGTCGGATAATAGAGTGAACCAAAGACATAAAGAAATGATAAATCTGGCTTCTTGTCGTGCATCAGCTCATATGGAGTTTTGCTGTATCAGAGACGGATCAGGGAATGATTTTGGGTATAACAAGCTGTATTGATTGCTTCGGCCCACAGAAATAACGAAGCTTTTGAAAATAACAACATTGTAAGAGCAACTTCCACTAGAGTTTGGTTTATTTCGACAACGCCGTTCTGTTGAGTGCGAGCAATAGATGTTTGATGCGTGATGCCGACATTTTCATAAAATTCACGAAGGGTTTGATTGACGAATTTAGTTCCATTATTTGTTCTAACATTACGGACTGTGGCATTCAAATGAACTTGAATATTTTTGATGCATTTGATGATAGCGCCGGGAGCTTCATCCTTTGATCTTAGAAATTTGACCCAAGTAAATCGTGAGTAATCATCGACAATTACCAAGATGTATTTTTCCCATTAATGCTCTCCACATGTATCGGGCCATAAAGATCCATATGAAGAAGATAGAGTTTCTCTTGGTTATTGTCTTCAGCTTTGGGGTTGATGAGAGGATTTCTTGCTTTTGTCTAATGCACATGCTGAACAGAGATGATCTTTCCTGAATTTAAGCTTTGGAATGCCTCGTACAATACCGTCTTTGGCTAGCTTATTTAGAGTACCGAGGTTGAGATGAGATAACCGACGGTGCCATAACCAGCTCTTAGTCTTTGAAGCTTTTGATAGTAAACAGATCGGGGAAGTCTTTAGCATGTCATCAAGAGAAATTATGTACAAGTTTGTATCTCTGGATCCTGAAAGTAGATCAACACCGTCTAAATTCCAAATAAAGCAAGTGTTTTTTCGAAAAGCAACTTCAAGATCCGAGTCGTAAAATTGTCCAACAGAAAACAAGTTATGTCCG
This sequence comes from Tanacetum coccineum, assembly GCA_026074375.1. NCBI lineage: Eukaryota > Viridiplantae > Streptophyta > Magnoliopsida > Asterales > Asteraceae > Tanacetum > Tanacetum coccineum. The sequence goes on along the minus strand of BQNB010025475.1, from coordinate 42,071 downwards.
AGTCCTTCAACATAATATACCCTTGAGATAGTAACATTCTGGTAATACAAATAATGTCTAAAAACTTTATTTATATTTTTCGATCTCTCAACGTTTTGATAATAACAAAATGTAAAAACGTTTACGATAAAATTAAATGTTTACAAATTATAAATTGTAAAATTCCATTTCTAAGATTAGTAATCACTTAAGGTATAAACAAACAAATCATTAAGCATGACTAGTGATCAAGAAAATATTTTTCTCTTATTCATTACATTTTTACAAAAGAATTTCACAAAATTAATTATACAAAATATTTTATAATTAAAAAAAAAGTTTTATTAAAAACTTAAAATTTGAAATTCAGATTTTCCTCCCAAAACGGAAGATTCTATACCAGATACAACCTTCCCCATAAAAAGACAAAAAAATGGAGCGTAGTCTACTAGGCGGCCCCCATATATATCTGGGACCGCTGGGACCGCCCCCAGTGACCGTTGGATTTTTCTGCCTATAAATACTACTCCATTCCTTGCAAAAAATCAGACCTCTTTGCACGAATTTTCTTACACTTCTTTATCTCTCTAAAAACCTTCTTTCTCTCACTAAATATCTTGATCACTAACATCTTTTGATCTTGTTTCAAGTGATCTAATCTCTTCTTCTCATCTCTTCCCTCTCATTCAAGTGCAAGAGAAGAACACTCGTATTCGCCAAGAAATAAAGTGTTGATTAGTGATCTCTCCTCTTTTCTTCTAAGTACCAAATCTCTATTGTAATTATCTTGTGTATTTGTGTGATTCAGATATTGTGTAAATATGATAGTGTAGATCTAGTGATCGTGTAGTGATTGTGAAGTGGTAGATTGGTTCTAGCTAAGATTAGGACTCGACATTTAGTTTAGTGTCAGAAAATAACGTAAACGACGTGTAAACGGTTTTCTCCTCCTGAAGAGAGCTTGTTGACATAGTGAAATCTCAAGTAGGATACTCGAGGAGTGGAGTAGGGCGAAGAAGAGCTTTATAGCTGAACCACTATAAATCTTGATGTCTTAGTTTGATTGTTCCTTCTCTCATCTCTTTATATTGTTGTGATTGTTATTTACTATTAGTTTAGATATTTACTTGGTTGATTCATATTGTTGGTTGGTTAAACATACTACTCGAATCTAAGTATTTTGAAAGCAAAGTTTTAAAACAAAAACGAACCTGTAAACTATTCAACCCCCCTTCTAGTTTCCACACATTCCCCAGTTGATAGTCACCATAACCCATAATCTTTGCAATCTGGTCGTTTCCGAATCTAACAGTTCCCAGAAATTTACTAACGAAGTTCATGAGCTGAGAGCGGTTTCCTATCATATGTTTTGACCATCCGGAGTCCAGATACCAGAGAACAATCTGGACAACCTGTCATTGACAAGATAAGAAGAAGATGGAACATCTATAGCATTGGATCCCCAAAAATGATTGGGTTCCGAGTTGTTAGCAATCCTAGATTCTATAATCTTATATTTTTTACCCGAACCTATAGATTTTACTTGTTTTGGTCTCCTGCTATATACTTTAATCTCTGGTTTTTGTGTTTCTACTGAGTGAGAAGTGTTTTCCTTATGAGGCACTAAGTTAGCTGAAGTGAACCTAGTTAAAGGGCACGAGTTACCAACTAAAGTGAAAAGTTTTCCTGTTGGTTTCCACTTATATCCTACTTCAGTGAACACTTTACCCGTAGGTTTCCAAATATTATGTTGTTTGCTTTGCTTAGCCGACTTAGATTTAGAGCGCATATTCTCATCATTCACAAAATCAAGGAAACACACATCATGATTTGCATCAAACATACATTGTTTACATTTAACACAAATTAACTTAGAATTCACATTTAACATAGTATGCTTAACATTTGCATCACAAATAGGGTCTTTAACACGATTTTGTTTATTAGAACTTAAATTAGCTCTCCTACGTTGGACTTCTACTTTATTCTTCATTTTGCTACTTGGTGTTTGCGAGATCTTATCATTATTTTTATTGCCTATAGGCTGTGATCTGCTAGCACTAGTACAACTCTTCAATCCTGTAGAAGGCAACACAAGTGTGTTAGAATATGGTGTTTTGGATGACTTTACCTGTTTATGAATGTTGCTCGAGGATGTGAGAGGTTCAGAAAACCTAACTTTCTTGACTTTGTTCATTGGTGTGACAACAACCAATTTCCTACTAGGTTTCTTCGCAGTAGGGCATGTGTCTCGAACATAAACAAGTAACTCCTGAATTCATTTGGCATGCTTACAGGCAAACTTTAACGCATTATCTAAAGGTTGTTTTGCTTTAGCTTATTCGACTATTCCCCAAAGAATATCTGCTTGTTCCTGAGTGTACTTAAGATAGTCTATGCGAGCGTCCCTATTTTTCAATAACCTAGGAGCTAAAGGATCTAACTCAAGTTTGAACATCCCTGGAGCAATAGTTGTGGCATTAGTTATTGTGGTGGCATTATCAAGCACATTTTTACCTTTTAATCTCCTTAATTCATTTTGTAATGTTGTTGTCACAAAAACCTTTTCTTGAATTTGACCTTTTAAATCCGCATTTTCCATAGACTTAGAGTTCAATTGAGCAATCAAAGAGTCACAGTGTTCTTTAGAAAGAGCACGTGTCTTTTTAATCGAATCAAATTGATCTTTGTAAATCTTTTTCAAATGCTTAATTTCTTTATGCAAACGCTCGTTTTCAGAAAGTAATTTGGCCACACTATGCTCCAATTCAATGTTTATGGTTGTTTGGTTGTGTGGTTGGTTGGGATAATGGAAATGTTGTGTGAGTGAAAATTAGGGGAGTTGCGTATATGATGGGTGGTGTTTGTTTGGGGGGTAGTATATTGGTGTTTAGAGTGAGGGAGGTATTGGTTGTGTTATTTGGGTGTGGGGGGTATGTGAGGGGTGGTTGTTTTTTTTTTTGTTGATTTTTATTTTTTTTGAGTGGATTGTTTAAGTATGATTGTAGTTGGGTGGGGTACTGGGTGGCGTTTGGGGCGTGGTTGTGGTTGGTTGAGTTGGTGGGTAGTTGTGTGGTGTGAAAGTGGTGGTTGGTGGGGGGTTTGTGTTTTTGTGTGATTTTGTTAGTATGGTGAAGTTATATAAGTTGGTTGGTTTGGGGGGGTGGGGGGATGTGATGGGGTGAAGGCGCTAGTGAGTTTGGGGAGGGGTTGTGATAGGGGAGTTGGGGTGGGAGGGGTGATTGTTTGGTTTGGGGTGGTTTGGATGGGGATGGTGGGTTGTTGTTGTGGTGAATTTGGTGTGGTGAGGGGTGCTTGGGAGGTTTTTAGGTGGTTGATATAGGGAGAGTCATAGGAAGGGTATAGGTGGAGTCGGGAGGCGGTGAGTTCCGAGGGATGGGGGAAATGGGTGAGGAGAAAAGAGGTAGAGTTTCGAGAGAAAATGTGGCATGGTGTATGGGTGACGGCCTGAAGTGGGTTGTTATAATTCATATTGTAGTAATGTGTTCAAGTGGTTTTTTCGGTGGGGGAGCGAGGGAATGTTGTCGAAGGCTGATGGGTTCTTGGTGGTTGCAATGGCGTGTATAAGAAAGGTGTGTGGTCAAGTCGGTAAAAAGGGAGATGAGTGGTAAGATGGGAGAAATAAGGGATCGTTGGGAGGGAGCGGTGATGAAGGATTCCTGGGTGGTGTTATAAAGGATAGTTGAAGGAAAGGAAGTGTGGCTTGGAGTGGTAGTGGGGGCAAAGGCAGGAGTGTGTGGGGAGGGAGGAGGCAGTATGTAGAATAGCGTGATTAGTAGAGTGGATGGCGGTTGCGGGCAAAGGGGATGTATGAAAGGGAAGTATGTGTTGTTGGTAGGATTTTGCTATTGCAATAAAGAATTCCAAAAAAAGAATGTAGAAAAAATGCTTGTTTAATTTGGCGTAATGTAATTATGAGAAAGGCAGGAGGGCAGTTAAAGTGAATTTAATAAATATTATTAGAAAATTAGTAGAGTTGGTTGGGAAGGGTTGATGAGAAGTAGTGTATGAGAAATGTTTGGCTGCTCGAATGGCGTGAGAAAGTTAAGGAAGTTCTGCCTATGTCGATTGTAGATCCAGGTGGTGTGTAGCTGGCATGTCCGTCCGTAGTAAGGGTTGATTAATCACGTTTATTTAAATGTTGTTGGGAATTCTCTACGAGACAGTGGCTGAGTGGGAAGAAGTGTGTGTTGAATTATTCTCAATTTTTTCTGCCAATACACATCCGCAATAATCCCACGCCAATCGAAGCGTTCCAATTGAGCCAATCACCGAGTCCCACTGTACCTTAGAAAGAAGCCAAGTCTTATTTAAAAAAAATATTTTTTAAAATCGCAATCAAATATAACTTTTGTAAATTTCTATTCACAAATGCACACTTACATTATGAAAAAGCTCGTTTTCCCCCCTTTCAGAGAGTAATTTAATGTTGCCACTACTATGGCTCTAACTCACTCAGAATGTTTATATTTTACATTAATGGTTTCACAATCTTATCCAAATTTTTGTTTTTCAACACTTTTCATTATCATCCACTTTTTTCAAACTCCTCACTTTCTCTTTTCACTTTTCACACTTTTATTTCCCTCTCTCTCCCCCCTTCTTTTTCCTCCTTCCCATCTATTTCAAGTTTTCACACTTCTCTTCCCCCCTTCTTTCCCCCCTCCATCAAACTTTCACTTATCTTCATCTCTCCCCCCTCTCCATTTTCCCTTTCTTCTTCCTTCCCCCTTCCCGCCTCTTACACTTTCCCCCCCTCTTCCCTTGCTTTTTTTTTTTCCCCTCATAGATTTGATATGTCCTATTCAACTTACTAACGAATGGTAGGAGTCTTTAGGCTTGTAGCTGAACTTTCAAAAATGGGTTATTTTTTTTTCCCACAAAATATTCTAGAATTGTTCAAGAAAGCATTTTTTAATTAATTATCAATACAAACAAGGAATTTGTCCTTTTGAAAAAATTTCTTGATTGAGTTGCATTGTCAACTCAAGAGAAATGAAATGTTTTTTAAGTTGTGAGTAACTTTTTGAAAGTTCATTATACGCATTTTGTTTTTTCAAAAGCTCAGTATCAAGATCGGAACACTTATCATAAGATTCAATACTTTGCATTTCCAAATTCACATAATCACTAAAAACAGCAGTAGAACTCATCACACTTAGCATAACATCTTGAGACATGATTTGGTGTAAGAGTCGATCATTTTCAAGAAAAAGTTCTTTTTTATGAATTTCAAAACACTATTTGTCTATAGAACACTGTTGAACAGCAATACATCCCCAAAAATCTGGTAAAGAAACTGTTTTATGTACTATCCGTTACCTCATTTAGAAGATCTTTATCAAAAACATTAAATATGTCGTTTAAGGTCTTTAAAATGGAATTACTTCATTTAGAAAAACAGCTTTGGTGTGTTCAAACCCACATTCCCCTTTTGTAATAGCATCAGGTGTAATCCGCTTTTTCACCACGGTGTCAAACTTGCCAAGATGGTATTTAAGCCTTTTAAGGCTTGTATTAACCAGGCTTACCTTAGGAAGTTCCCTAGGAGCCTTAATTTTGACAGGTGAAATATCAAATTGGTCAGTATTAGGGTGTGAAGTTTGTAACCAAAAAGCTTGTTCAGCAGACAATTCTTGTTGTGGAACAAAACGTTTACCAAAATCTTCAGACAATCGATTTAACACAACATAATTAATTAGAGTAGTATTAATTTTCTTCTCTTTTGAAATTGGATCGTTTTGTTTTGCAAGCAATTTTGATCGACTAACTTCTTTCAAAATCAATGTCTCTTCATCATCAATCACAAGAATAACAGCATGTTGACTAGAAATTAACACTACCATCATACAAGGTTGGCTTAATCTACTGAGCTTTCTTGAGATAAAATGGATTTTGATAACCAAGAGCTTGTTAGTGAGTGGCATCATAAAAAACTTATGGCTTTGTTAACATGTGCACTGTTTGAGCAGATTGACCCACTTTATAAACAATATTATCCAGTTCCTTTATTTTCTTTTCCAAATCAATTTCTTTGTCCATATATTTACTTTCCTTTTCTTTAGATTCATTTTTGAGAACAATAAATGTTTGCAATAAAGATTCCTTTTCCTTGATTTGATTAGAAAGATTTTGTTCAAGTGAGTCAATTTGCTGCTTAAGTGTAACCCCTGCCCCTTTTTGTGTTTTGATTATTCTAATTTAGTCCTTCGACTATTTATGAGATTGAGGTGAATTATGGTTATATGGTGTATAATAATCCTTTTTAGAGGGTATTATTATATTATTTATGTTCCGGGTGGTTGACTCATGAATTTTTGAGAAATGTCGAAAAACGAGTCCCTACACGTCCGTTAATGTCCAAATGAGTTTTGGGAGGTTTAATATGGAAATATGTTAAGTAAATACTCTAAGTTATTAGAAAAGTATTTTTAAAGTGAATAAAAATGTTAAGTAACTTTGGGGAATAATTTACGGTTGAGTTTTACGAGCTTTCAAGTGATTCCGACACGAAAACAAAGACACCTAGGGGCATTGGATGCCTTTGCCGGCTATAGAACAAAGATAGGGAACAAGATGGCTTAATTTTAGCTAGTTGGTCCCAAGGAGGTACTAGAAAATTGTCTTATACCATTTTCAAATGCACACACATTTCATAACATACCAAAAATCATTTTGTTCTTCTCTCTTTCACTCCCTCTTGCGTCCGAGCTAAGCAACACACACACACTATTATTTTTCAAACTTTGATAAAAAAACATGAGAGTTTGGGTACTTCTGGATTGATTCTAGTGTACATGTTAGCATTTGAACAACGTTTAGGTTGTCTGGTTCGTGTCGAAATTTATTTTGAAGACCATTTTTGTAAGTCTTTCAAATTTAATTTTTACTTGTCCTTTTGGGTTGTTAATAATGCATAGATGTTAGCTGTACGACCCGATCGTTTAAAATCAAAAGCAAAAAGTTTAAAAATGGTTGCTTAGGGTGCGTTTGGGGTTCGAATAAAATGAAACAAGGATAAGGTTTTGTTAGTTTTGATATTGTGGTCGTGATGGTTAAAAAACATATATTTGCTATGTAGCTTATTTTGTATGTGGCTTATTTGGGGTTATATTTTTGCTCGAATGAGCTTATTTTGGGCTTATATGCTCACGGTTAGAAATGGAAACATAAGGAAGGTGTTTTTGGTTATTACTCTAGTATGTCGTATTTTTGTGGATCATTATTATAGCTTATGGTGATAACCAAATGCGATACATAGCTTATTAGCTTATTTTTAAGCCTAATAATTAGATTTTGGAGCTTATGGGCTCATGGCCCAACAAGCCCCATTTAAGCCGTGGCTTATTTAGGGTTTATTGTGGTCCGAATTACTTTATTACTTATTGATTTAAGCTTATATACGCTAATGGACTTTAGTTTGGGCTTAGAACGTTTATGAGATACATAAAAACCTTAATGGACCTTTGTTGGGCTTTAAAGTCTAATAAAAGTTAACTAGTCATTTTGGGAATTTCGACGAACTTTTGGGAAGTGAAATATACTTGTGATGTTATATTAAAAGTCGTTTTGAGAAAGCATTTTGGTAATCGTCGTGAAAGGTGATTTTTGGAATTTGGTCAGAAAGTGTCAAAATGTTGGAAATTGTTTGAAAATAAGGTTTAAAAACCTTGGGAAACGTCATATAAACGTACGGGTCATGTCAAAATTTCGTAAAAAGTTTACACTAAGAATTTTTACTTAAAACATGATTTTTATTTTTAATAATAAAATTTTATTATTTTATTATTTTAATAAGTTGACTAAAAGACAAAGAATATATTTTTTTCGAAACTTTTCTAAAATGTTTAGCGAACCTAAACGTTTCATTTCGTATAGTATAAACAATATATTTATGGTAACTAAGTGTACCGAATGGACTTATCGAAATATATTTATAATTAATTATTATAAATATTTACTTATATTACTTAACTATTTTACGTAAATAGTATAAGTATATTGTATTAAGATATGGGTTTGATAGAGTATTTTTGGAGTTAAGTCATCAAGCATCACACCACTAAAATGTTTAAGATAATCGTACAACAAGCATCTGACCCCTATGCATCATACATGAGAACTGCTTTGGGAGTGAATGATTAAAATGGGACATTACTTGGACTAGGTCATGTGCGGACGTCGTTGCATTTGCTTGTGTGATTGAGATTTAGTTGCTAAATATTTGCTTGAGGTGAGTTCTCGTAGCCCCATTTTTACTATTTTTCCGTTGGGGGAAAATCATATTCAAATATGTTTTGAACTGTTTTCTAAACTTTGTGAAACGTTGTTTTGTTTTTGAGTCAATTTATGTGCTTGTGACTGCTATGTGAATATATGTAATGTGATTTTACTTGCATGTACTGTGTTTGGCATGGCAAGGGTTGTGATTTTACTTGCATGTACTATGTTTGGCATGGAAAGGGTTGTGGTTTTACTTGCATGTACTGTGTTTGGCATGCAAGGGTTGTAGTCCTGCCCTAATATAATGCTCCAACTGGTTGGTCCTTTTGGTGGGTAAGTGACATATCGGAGTTGCGGCTCCAAGAGCATTGGTATATGCTGGTTTTGGTGACTAGCGGGGATGCTAGGTCATCGCACATGATTAGCGAGGATGCTAAGTCATGGGTTTGTTGCATATATTCACTGTCATATAGTACTATTTTCCCCTATTTAAATGATTGGCACAACAACTGGGTTTCGAGTCAAACCTACAAGCTCACCAACATTATTGTTGACGTTTTTGAGTATCATTTTCAGGTGAAGTTAATGATCGTTAAGGTTGTGGTGCATGTGGCAGACTTTTAGAGAATCCTATAGGAATCTTGTTTGAGAAGTATTGCATTTGATGTTTGATATGGATTTGGTTTTCTTGAGGTTTATTGATCTAGGATAAGATTGTGTGAACCCGTAGGTAGGCTTATGGTTGTAATAATTGGCGACTATGTGCTGTGTTCTTGATTTGGGATATCACTCAAGGTTGATCTGAGGTTGATG
>BQNB010025475.1:0-28298 GCA_026074375.1 Tanacetum coccineum | reverse complement strand
TTTTGACAGAAATCCCCCCCCCCCCCACACTTAGAACTGAACATTGGCCTCAAAGTTCAAAAATGTCGGGTGCCACCCCCACACTTAAGAACAAAAAAGCCAAATGCTAAAAATCTCAAGTGTGAAAAGGGAAACAAATTCATATATATATATATATGATCAGGATAGAGGAATTACCTAGATATAAGCATGAAAATGATCGGATACCGAGTGATTGGAGGATTAAAAACAAGCACGAAGGTCTTCACGATTATAGGGAATCCTGCAAGCAAAAATGGGTACCCACAAAACACAACATGGAGAGAAGCACCCCCTCACACTTATTCATTACTACTACTAAACTAGAATATTAATACTACTACTAATAGGATAAACACGGGTTGCCTCCCGATAAGCGCTTGTTTTTGTGCGAGTCTCTAGCTTGACTCACCCCATATCATAGTAATATTAGGGCTGAAACAGGTGGAGAGAAAATCCATCAAACTTTCATTCAGAATGTTAAGATAAACATTAATACATATGAAAGTTCCACTCCGATGAGATAAATCCAGATTAATAGAATGAACTCTATTAGAGATGAGTGAACCAAGATTAAAAACGTTATCTTTATTTTTGGATGAAAATGATAATAAAGTCTCAAACACAGTTGACTCCAAGAAGAACAGGAGTTCACGATCAGAAGAGTGAGATAGAAAGTTGTTTTTCACAAGAATTAGTAGTGCCTCAGTCGAGGAATTCAGTTTTGAATCTTTATCTTTTGATTAATCATGGAAAATATGAGTTCCTCCCAAAATGAGTATGCCTGGGTTGAACACCTTGTCCTCATTTCTGAAGGGAGATGATAGCAAAGTAGCAATCTCAGATGACTCCTTAAGAAGAGTCGAGCGACTTGTGGGTAAAATAGGGAAAAAATAATCATCCATATCATCAATTAAGCACTCTATTTTCAAATCTTTGTCTTTTTCATTTTTTGAGTGAGTGTTATTAAAAGGGTTATCATACAAAAGCTTTTTCCATTCTTCATTATCGGACTTAAAGTCAAAGAGATCATCATCGTCATCTCCCGGTAGAAATGAGTAAACAAGAGCAGGTTCATCGGTGAACCTCTCAAGAATGGGATCAATAATATCAATATCAGTCTTAGGCTAAGAATCTGTTGACGGATCTCGGTTTAGCAAATATTCAATTTCTCTAAGATCAGCTTCAGGATCAAAATTACCGTCCTCATTTCCTGGTGAAAATGGTTCAAGAAGAGCGAGTTCATCGGCGAACTCCTCGAGAGAAGAATCACTAGTCCCAATAAGTGGAGAACTAGGAAATGAGCTCCTGGTAAGGAATCAGAAGGAAAAGTGGTACTGCCACTAGTCGGATTATCTTTCGAAAAATCGATAACATTGATACAATGAACGGATTTAATATCTCTTGAATTATTTCTTGAAGATTTATCAGTATAGAACACAACTTCTTCATTCTCGACTCTTAACATTAATTTTTCTTCGTACAGATCCACAAGAGCTTTTGCAGTGTGCAAGAAAGGTCTCCCTAAAATGATAGGTACTCTTGGATCATCCTCAAAATCGACAACGACGAAGTCGTCAAGAAAATTGCATTTATCCACTCTAACAATAACATCTTGAGCTATTCCCTTCAAAAGTGCAACAGATCGGTTAGCCAGCTCAAGAGTCATTCGAGTGGGTTTCAGAGATTCGATCCCAAGTTTCTCATAGATCGAAAGAGGCATAAGGTTTATGCTTGCTCTAGAATCGGCTAAGGAGTTTCAAACCTCAAGATCTTGTAGAACACAAGGAATGAGAAACTTTCTGAGATCTCCAAGTTTTTCGGGAACCTTATTAAGAAGGATAGCAGAGCATTCAGCATTTATCGGTGTATTTGCTATCTCTTTTAATTTCTCTTTGTCTTTTAATAAATCTTTTAACACTTTAGAGTATTTTGGAATTTCAGTTAAAGCATCCATAAGACTGATATCAAAATGAAGTTGCTTCAATATTTTCAAAAACTTGGATACTTGAACATCATTTTTATCAAGAAGTTTTGTCTTGTCAAGTCTCGAAGGATAAGAAATTTTAGGTTGATGAGGGATAGGCTTAGGATCTTCCTTTGGTTTCGGTGGTGATACTGGCTGGATTCCTGGAGGTGGGACATGCGCGGTACTTGTTGGGCTTGTAATATGCACCTCATCCATTAAAGTCTCCGGTTCTTTCTCCCCTTCTTCCCGAGGAGTGGGAAGAATAGGGGATGGTGGAGAAGGCTCAACAGTAATCAATCCACTCCTAGTCATAGTCAAATTAACTTGCTCTCTCGGGTTAGGCTCAGTGTTGCTAGGAAGAGCACCTTGAGGTCTTTCATGAAGCATCTTTTGCATTTGACTCATCAGATTTAACATTTGGTTATTTTGGTTTTGCAAATGTTGTATTTGTTGGTTATTGTGAGGTTTCATTTGTTGCATTTTAGCGTCATTCGATCTCATATGTTGTAACATCATTTCTTCCAAAGATGGAACATTCGGCTGAGCTTGATTTTGATTAAAATTTTGGCCTTGGTTTTGGTTATATTGATTTTGATTATGATTACCTTGGTTAAAATTCTGACCTCTGTTCTGATTATACCATTGATTTTGATTATTTGGTGGATTGAAACCGGGTGGTCCAAGAAAATTATTAGAACGATAGCTAAGAAGATTTCGGTTTCCTTGAGGTTAGTAAGCATTACCACCTGAATTATAGTTCCCCATAGTAGCATAAACGTCCAGATTATAGCCATCGGCGGCTTGACACTCATAATAAGAATGTGGACCACCACAAGTTTCACAACTAGGAGTCACAAAATTAACTTGTTGATTCGAACGATACATCTGTAGAAAATCGTTTCTTATCTCGGTCATCTGCTGAGTAAGAGATGCTATCTCGGAGGAAGAAGAAGTGGTAGAACTAGATGACTCACCCCTATGATCTGAGGTATCCCAGTCATTGTGGAGGGCGGTCATATTCTCGATGAGATCATAACACTCTTCGGGTCACCTTTTCATAAAGGTTCCCTCGGCAGCAGCATTGATTGTATCACGATGTCTCAAAGTTAACCCATTATAGAACGTGTCTATTTGAGTAACGGGTAACATATTATGATTCGGACATCGGTCAATCAAAATCTTGTAACGTTCCCACGCTTCGAATAAAGATTCATCCGGAAGCTGTCGGAAGTTACTGATATCATTCCTTAGTTTCGTAACCAAAGAAGGAGGAAAGTATTTAGAAAGAAATTTAGAAGCAAACTCCTAGAAAGTATGGAAAAATTCTTTGGAAGACGATCAAACCAAGCGGTGGCATGATGTGTCAAAGAATAAGGAAATAGATATAAGCGAAGGGCGTCATTGGTGACCCCGTTTTGCTTCATACTCTGGGTGATAGTCAAGAACTTGTCAATATGCTTGTTCGCATTATGACCCGGTAATCCGTGAATCTGAAAATTGTTTTGGACTTGTTGAATCATATGATTCTTAAGTCCGAAGTCCGTAGCCTGAATGTTAACGGGAGCGATCGGTCTGCCCTGGCCATTCATAGTCAGCTGACACAGCTCCTCCATCGTTCGAAGATCGGGAGCCAGATTTTTAAAATTAGGTCCCGGTAGACCATTATGATTTTGAGGAGGAGGACCCGCAGGAGGCGGTCCTTGAACGTTATTAAGATTCATATTGATTTCTTCAAAATCAAGTAAAAGAGACTGATCACCAAGATTTCTTTGACGATTTCGGATAATGCTCTCGGGATCAGAAGACGGCGGAAAAAGGTCGGTTGAAGAAGAATGAGTGCTCATGCACTAAAGAAGAAATAAGAAAATAAAAATATTTTTTTAGATTTTTTAATATTTATTTAAAAGAAAATAAAATAGAAATGGAAAATATTTTTGGATTTTTATAAAGATAGAAAAATAGAAAAATATTTTTTTGGTTTTTTATATTTTTTATAAATACAAAAATAAACTTTCAAAAGAATGGATCTTCAAGGCACTAACTCGAAACACCACGTGAAAATCGTACAACTCTCCCCGGCAGCGGCGCCAAAAACTGAATTCGTTCGTGAGAACGAATCGAGTAATATATATAAGTATGTCCCGTTAGATGTAAAAATTACTTTAGAAAAAGTAATAATCAATCTTCCGGATGTCGTGTCCCAACGAGAGATGAATTTGAAATTCACAAAAGTATTTTGTTTGATGCTTGATTGTCAAATATTTTGGTTTTTGATTTTAAACTAAGTATATAATAATAATAAACTAGATTATAATAATAAGCAAAACAAATAATCAAAGAGATATATATAAATGGATATGCTTGCTAAGTGAGGTGTTTCGATCCTTAAGTGGGAATTAAAGTTCTTATTAATGAATCAATACCTGTCAAATAAATTATTTTCTCACAACGTTGGTTTATATTGAAAACTGTTTTTATCAAGATATTAATTACTAAATCAATGCCTAATTATTCTTACGGCTTTTACCCATTTGAATAATCAAAACACTAATCTAAGTAATCCGCAAATTACTAATTAATATTCCCTTTTTAATTATCATACTTAATTCACTAAACACTTAATCACTTAACAAGCACATATAAGAACTACTCACTAATCATGCTAATAGACAAATAAGCAACAATAGACATAATAAGCTAATTAAATCTACAACTACTAAATATGGAAATGAGAAAGAAGGTAGAACCCGAGTGATGAACCGATAATGAAATAACCACCTGATTATATAAACTAAATAAAATTCCAAGTTTACTTCTTTATTTAGACTTTATTCAACTAATTAGATGATAAAGTTATAAACTTTATAATCTAATAATCTTGTAAAATCTAGTAAAGCACTAAATTTAGTAATTAAACTAGTTTATACAACCCTTAAGCTCCACGCCAAAGAGTAGAATAAGTTCCATCAACAATAAGACACAAGCAAAGTTAAGACAAACAATAATATATTAATAAGCTAAAACTTAATCTAAAAACAATAAGCTATGTAAAGGTGAAAACTTTTAGATCTAAATCCACCCGAAACTAAGGTGTTCAACTCTGAAAAGTGAATGAGAATCGGGTATAATTAAGGATTAGATCTAATAATAACAAACCAAAAAGCTCAAAATAAGTAAATCGAATAAGCTAAGATAGCTTATTCGAAAGCTAGAAAGGAAAAGAGATTCTAAATAAGCTAAAAGCTTATTCGAATATATAAGCTTAAATCAAATTGAGAATAAGCTAAAATAAGCTTATTCGATCGTAGATAATAAGCTATAAAGTATTAAGCCAAAACAAACTTACTTGAAATTAAGCTAAAAGAGATGAGAAGAAAAGAGAATAAGCACTAGTAATAAGCCTCAAGTAATACCATAAATCATCATCTTCATTAATAAACTAATAATCCAATACAATAAGCTAGAGCAATAAGCTATGAAAAATCTTTAACAAATTGCTAAACTAAATACAAGAAAAATAAGCTACACTACTACTTTGTGTAAAATTTTGGGAAATGAAGTGCCTCCCTCATCTGCTGGATCTGAGCCTAATTTATAGTAATTTTGAGAGCAGGGGTAGAATCGTCATTTCACCACCTTATAACCCTCGTAATTCCAAAAATACCAGGACTGCCCCTGGACGCTCCTCCTTTTTCCAGCTATTAATTCCCCTCCAGCAAATAGGAGCTTGCTACTCGTCCTTCTAGAACCTTATCATTGCCAATCATTGGCTCGGGATCCTAACCTCATCATTGCCAGCTACAACATTCCCTCTGAGCCAATCACGAGACGCCACGTCACCTTCTAGAACCTTGTACTGAGCACTAATAATTGGCTCAGTTAATGAACCTCGTACCTGCTAAAGTGCCTCGTACCTGTAATTGTCAGTTATGTCAGACTGTCACGTGGCAGGCTGTCATTGGACAGTCGCCAGTGACGTGGCAGCCACGTAGCAGGTCAATGGGTCAACGGCCAGTCAACCAGTCAACGCTATTCAACGGGTCAACGTTGATCGTTGACCGGGTCAACGGTCATGGATCGGTCGGGTTAGATCTTGGTTCGGTTCGAATATCGGGTCGGGTCGGGTTTCTACGTGGCACCACCTGAGTGGGCCATGTGGCAGGCAAGGAATAACCCTCACCCAAGCACCAGCCCGAATCGAACCTGCGACCTCCTGAGCAAATGCTCAAGGGAAGCTGCAAGACCAACTGAGCTGGGCTTCAGCATCATAATATAATGGGTAACATATTATACTTATAGGATCAATTTATACAAAGGGTTCAAAAAGGTCGCGTAGGGTTCAAATAAGAAAAGGTCCAAATAGCAAGGAGGGTACCGTTGGACTCATAATTCCGTGCTCTTTCCAATGGTGTGCTCGGGGAATTTTTACGGCTTCGTTTGAATCTCGATAAACATGAAAACGTTGTCGAAAGTCATCCAAAAATTACCGTTTTTGCTTTGTTTTCAATCCTTTGTACCTGTATGACATAATAACACAATACAAACATATTTGCAATATAATTACTCGTATTTTATGGTTATTAGTCCGTTTATTAGTGTTTTCCGGGGTAAAATTGATAGGTGTTTAAGCACACATCAACATGATTTGGTCGTTGTGGATCAATAAAGCCCAGAGGTTGTTTCATGTAAACCTGCTCCTTAAGATTTCCATGAAGAAATGTATTCTGCACATCTAACTGGCGTAGTGGCCAGTTGTTAGTAACCGCAAGTGATAAAACAACTCAAATAATTGTCGACTTGACAACTGGGCTAAATGTCTCATGAAAATCAAAACCTGGTTGTTATCGAAAACCTTTGGCAACAAATCTTGCTTTATAATGAGTGATAGCACCATTCTTGTCCCGTTTTAACTTGGATACCCACTTACCATCAACAACATTGGTATTAGAAGCACGAGGTACTAAAGACCACGCTCCATTTTTTATGAGAGCGTCATACTCTTCTTTCATAGCTTGACGCCACTCCGGAGAGTTGTTGGTAACGGTAAACGAGGTTGGTTCAGTGATGGTAGTGGGGACTATGGTAGCATGATTTGCGAAAGGATTGTAGGGAACCCGCTGTCTGGGATTTTGACGAAGATTTGCAAGACGTTGCCGAGTGATAGGAAGCGGTGGTGGTGGTGGTGGTATCGATGTAGTCGATACGGGAGATGGTTGACCATTAAAATGCTCGGGAGAAGTTTGAGAAGTTGGACTCAAATGTGAAACTGATGATGGAGATGAAATCGGTGAGCGCGGTGAAGATGGACTTGGATGGTCAGTAGTAGGAATTATATAAGGTGATTCCAAGAAGTAATAGGGAGATGTTTTCGAAGGGGGTGGGGAAGTTATGTTAGAGATATCGAAGGCGAATTGTGCTTCATTAAAACAAACATGTCAAGCAATATAAAGACGCTTGGTAGAGATATCAAGACAACGATATCCATGATAGGAGGGGCTATAGCCAAGAAAAACACACGGAGTGGAACGAAAATCCATTTTGTGACGATTATACGGACGAAGATGGGGAAAAGATAGGTACCCAAAGACACGAAGAAAATAGTAGTTGGGATACCGTCTGAATATATGTTCAAAAGGTGACTTGTTTGTCGATGTACGAGAGGGCGTGCGATTGATTAGGTAAACAACAATATCAAAAGCATAATGGCAAAAATGCTGAGGAACACATGCTTGAGCAAGAAGAGTAAAACTAGTCTCCACAACCTGGCGATTGCGACATTCAACAAAGCCGTTTTGCTCACTTGTATGAGGACAAGATCGCCGGTGAATAATTCCTAGTGAAGAGAAAAACACAGATAAATTGCGAAACTCATGACCCCAATCGGTTTGAACATTCTTTAATTTTGTGGTGAATTGACGTTCAACCATTTGCACAAATGATTTAAAAGTGGAATACACATCAGATTTTTGAGCTAAATGATATATCCACATGTAACGAGAATGATGATCAACATACAACATAAAATATCTATGACCTTCAAAAGATAACAAAGGTGTGGGACCCCAAACATCACAATAAACCAAGTCTAAAATGTTTTTACTTTGAAATTCAGAAACAAGTAAAGGTAGTTTTGAAGATTTTTCCAATGGACAAGAATTGCAGAAACTTGACAAACTTTTATTTGTAACAGGAAGAGAAAAATTAGAAAGCATATAACCCAAAATACGTTGATGAGGATGTCCGATTCGTCTATGCCAAATGGTTGGGGAAGCTCCTACAACCAAAAAAGATACTTTATTGATCGACTTAAGTTGAGGAAGAGTGATGGTGTAGAGACCGTGTTTACTTTGGCCGGTGAGAAGAGTGTTGTGTGTAGACTCGTCTTTCACAACAAAATAAGAAGTGTGAAATTCAAAAAATACATCATTAACATGACAAAAATTTTGAACAGAAAGGAGATTGTGGGAGATTTCTGGTACATGAAGAATGTTTTTGAGAGAAAACCTTTTTTTGTGGTGAGTAAACTTTAGATGAACCAATATGAAGAATCAAAAGGCCCTTACCGTTGCCAACATGAAGTGTGTCGTCACCATAATGTCTCTGAATTGTCCATCACTTCCAAATCAGGTGTCACATGACTATTTTCTCTAGTGTCTGAATGCCAATTTGCAAAGGCATTAGAGGATTGAGCATGGGTATTTGCAAAGTTAGCGGATAGCCGAGTGCGAATAGTAGAAGGGTCATGATTAGGGCATTGTGATGGAATGTGACCAATACCACATATATTGCAAGTGCCATATACTGTGTTTTGGGTGGATGCCCAATCAAATTGACGACTATTACCATGACCTCGATTGTTGTTGTTACCACAAGAGTTGTTGCGATTGCCATGGTTGTTGTTATTGTTACTCATGTTGTTGTTTGATGGGCGAGCACCATAAAAGGATTGTGGACCAGATGGTGCAATGGGTGATGTTGGTACAACATTGAATAGGATCTCCTTTATGTTTTAATGATGACAAATAAACGTTCACAAAACGTAAAATAACAAACGATAGCCAAAATCCAAAAAACGGATTCGGGAATCTGGCGCGCTGACGCGAACTTTGTTTTTACGGATTTTGCAATGTCAGCTTTCATCTTACCCGAAACATGTGGAAACTTCAATAAAAATATGTACATGATATTTGAGCATTTGGAAACACTCCAAATGAGGTTTAGACTTAAAGAAGAGCAAAAACGAATCCTCATGTTTTTCCATAAAACGCCAACTCAAATCTTTTATCAAATGCCTCTAGCCAAGGCGGAACTTCTTTCTAAACCTAGTATGATCATGTTTTCAACATACCAACAAATGAAAGCATTCATTTGACCTTAATATGGATTTACATTGTTCCTAATCACGTAACGAGTTTTACTCCCTTTTTGGTCAAACTAAGTCAAATGTCACTTTGCGTAAACACATCCTTTCTTGTTATGAGATATACTTTACTTAAGATGAAAAGTACTTAGCTTGTTTGTATCAATATGATTAGTGATCAAATCCATTGTTGATTATCATGGATTAAAGTCTAAATGACTAATTGAATTTATGGTATTTGGAAGTTAATTATACTTTGACTTTTCTCACTTCCTTGCCCATAAATATTTTTACAAACTCACATGTATTCCTCACATACAACCCATTCTTCCTAATCATTTTTTCATCCTTCTTACTTAACAAATGATTTCATCTCTTCCACACACACTCCAAACATCTTCTTCCTAAACAATCTCATGATCACATTTTCCCGCTCTTTTATCTCTTATTGATATTGTGATTATAAACCCAAATCAATCCCTTGATTTCATCTTCATCTTCATTCTCCATCTTCATCTTTAAACCATCACCAAATAATCCTCAAATCTTATCCTCAAAATGTCAACTCACATTCTCTTACATAATATACTATCCGTGTACTTGTTGTACTTTATGTTCCCTACATTCCAACCAAGGATCCTCTATATCTTTTCAAAACATTCTTCACCACATATCTACTATTCATTCTCTTCTCTACAACATTTAAATTTCATACACATACATACTTCTTCGTCCTCACCCTTGATCAAGCCATTTCATCATTCCAAGTTCCCACACTCTTTTCTTCTCAACCCTTAGATTAAATCTCAAACAAACACAACAAACACACTTTCACTTCTACCCTTGATCAAGCTACCTCATTAATCTAAATTCCCTTATTATCTTCTCAACCATTATATTGATCTCTCATCTCAAACAAACACACTTCCTCTCACAAACATACACTTCTCACTCACACGACAAACACATCTCTCTTATCACCCTTGATCTTGCCACTTCACCTATCCTACTTACCTCTCTTCTTCACATCCTCACCATCCATTTCAAAAAATGATCAAGAGGATCCTTTATTTCACATCATGACAACTCATACATACCTCATACCTTCTTATCCAACATGTGCTTCAAGATTTTGAAATTCAAATTTTAGATCTTTTCGCCCTTTCTCTCCAAGCAAAGAATATTCCAAGAATATTCTCTTGTACCATTAACTAGCTTTTTGAATATTTAGTTGGATCCCAACTAAGCTAGTTACTCTTTGAGAAATACCCAAAATACCCCTTTCTGATAATCCTTTTCTCTCTTTACATTATCAGAAAAGCAAAACGCTTTTAATACTTCACAAATGTTTTATCAAATGGCTATTTGAGTTGGTTGACCTTGAGTATAAGAATGATTGAAAGGTCATAGCGTGAAGTATAATTGGGGTTTTAACAAGTTCAGGTATTTAAAACGCCAAAGTCTCGAAGAAAAACAAACTCAGGAATCTGGCGCGCTGGCCACGCGCTGACGGTGGACATGTCGTATTTAGGAGAAACCTAAAGGGCAAGGTAATCAGTGGAGGTAAATATTACTCATGACTCTATTAATATTACCAATGTTGAGCATGTTAGTGGTCTAGCTTTTAACTTGATTAGCGTAGGTCAATTATGTGATGATGATTGCGTAGTTAGCTTTACTAAAGTAGATTGTACTATTAGTAAAAATGGTAAAATGCTAGCTAAAGGACATAGGAGAAATGGTCTATATACGTGCAAATTGGGAGATAACTCCAAAAAACAAATTTGTCTTGCATCTGTGGTGGATAACTCAACGCTTTGGCATAGGAGGTTAGGTCACGCCAATATGAGGTTAGTTTAAAACTTAACTTCCAACGAGCTAGTAAGAAACCTACCTAAGTTGAGCTTTGAAAGACATTTTTGTGATACATGCTGTCTAGGGAGTCAAGGTAATGCAAACAATAGGACTAGGAATGAAGTGTCAACTAGTAGGGTTTTAGAGTAGTTACACTTAGATTTGTTTGGACCATCTTAAATTCAAAGTTACGAAGGCAACTTCTATACTTTAATGATTATAGATGATCACTCAAACTACATTTAGGTTGTGTTTGTAGATTCTAAGGATGATGTCTTAGATAAGTTTAAAATATTGTGTAAAAGACTTGAAAACCTACATGATTGTTCTATTGTTTTAGTTGTAACAAATCATAGTAGTGAATTTGATAAATTTCAATTTGGGAGCTTTTGTGAACAACATGGAATGTCTTATAACTTGTCAGGCCCGTTTACTTCTCAATCGACTGAGATTGTTGAAATAACACATCGCAAGTTAAGAAAGATGAGTCATGCTATGTTAGACGAGCAATTCATTTTGTAAAAAATTTGGTGTCATGCATTAGATACAGCAACTTACATATTTAATAGGGTTTATATTAGAAAATTCATTAACAAAACACCCTACGAAATTCTTAGAATTAGGAAGCCTTCATTAGAATACTTTAGGGTCTTTGATTGTAAAGTATTTATACTTAACACTAAAGTACATCTCACTAAGTTCGACCAAAAATTGTACGAATGTGTGTTTTAGGATACTCTCAAACTAGTAAAGCATACATAGTACTTAATAAGGTAACAATGAGAATTGAGGAATATCTCAATGTAACCTTTGATGAGAGTTTGCCCGAGCCCAATTCATCCTCTTCGATAGAAGATGATAAGATCAATGAACCCTTAGTTCAAGATCTTAATGGGTTGCCGTCATTATAAGTAAATATTTCAGATGATGGCTATCCTAAGAGTATAAAAGAAACTAGAGGTCATCCAATAGAACAAGTAATTGGTGAGTTAAATGAGAGGACTCTTAGGTCTAAGACTAAACAAGCCTAGGATTTTCGCATGACATTTAAAATCCAAATTACACGAGTCTAGCTAAGGTTGTTTATGGTTTGCATGCACCATATGATATTGATTTGAGTGGGTAAGGGGTCTAAAATAAGAATAGAAGTCTAGAGGTCGTTTGCATACCCTTTTAGAGATAATAGCGCTCTTAGAGCTTATGTGTCTATGTGCTATGTGCTAGGACTTATGTGAAAGGTATGAAAGTTAAGCAACATTGTTGTTTTAACGAGATGAAGGATTAATGTCAATGCATAATTCAAACTATGGTTGACATATCTCGGAGTCTACATGTCAAACTTATGTGTCATGAACAAGCAATTTGATCTACATCTTGCCAATATTATGGTAATCATCGCCTCACCTATTTAAATATGTATCATCGACTTATTCACAACATTGCATGTTCTATTCCCCATGATAGACATGAAAGGTTTGGTAGACAAATTCATTGACAAAATCACTTTGGATCACAAATCACCCTTGTGTTGAAAATGTTGTGTTTGTGTCAACTTGTTCATTTTATGTGTTGATTGCATGCTATGTATAGTAGGGTAGATAAGAAAAGATAATATCTTTATGCAAACATACAAACTACTCACGTAGTTAAAGAGAATTCTTTTAGTTTGGATTCGGTATGGTATTGCATAACATACTAAAATACACAAAGAATAAACATGATAATATAGTTCTCTCGTCTGAGAAATTATAGAATTAATTCACCATACACTATGGTAGTTAATATTATCAATGTTGACAAAACACATCAACTATAAGTCCGAGATATTATGCTTAGCAACACTTTACTTTTGTATAATGGATTATGTGTCCAATATCTGTAAAATGCCTAGAAAGGATTAAAACACACATTGAAGTATCATGCATGAACAATCTTTTGTGCATGCATGCAAACTTATAGGAACTAGCTTGTGTAACTAAATCATCTAATCTCAATTTAAACCAAAATATTCAAACTATAACTTTAGTTTCAACAAAGCATTATTAGATTCCCAACCTAAAACTTCTAATCACCAAGGCATAATGTTCTTCCCAATAACATACAATGGTCTTCACATAATTATTTCTACCACAACCCATGGAATCAAAAGTACATGGCTAAGGATCTATGTCATTACCTAACCTTTCATAAATCTACAACTATAAAAGCCCATGCATTAACTCATAAGATACAACACAAACACAATTGAATTTTTTGGCCAAAACCAAAGCTAAACAAGAATCATGAGTGAGTTCGGTGATTCATCATTTCATAACAACTCCGATAGAAGAATGATGACTCCCAAGCAAGAAGAATTTTATCCTTGGGAACAACTTAAGAGCAATGACGTAGACATCTATAGGACATTTATCAAGTTATGCATTATTAAAGAGACCATATGGGATAAAATATCTCACAAGCTTAAAAAACCTCTTCACAATACTCATGTTAATGAGTGCGTGTGTTGTTAAGTACAACACATGACAGAAGAGAATGTGCATGCTCTTCGCACAATAATGCGAGAGATACATGCATCCATTAACAATGATCTAAAGGTATTAACCGCAGTCATTGAGGACATTGCTAGAGTCTTTCTTCAAGATCAAAATGAAGAATGGATTGAAAAGGTCAATCAACCTAGCAATTGTCTCTTTGGAAGAAGTCAAGGCTTGCACGAATAAAAGTAGTATAGGCCTTCTAGATTGCATTATACTAGTTGTAGCTAGAATTTGTTTAATATATATTGTGTGTTGCATGTTTTATGTGAAATAAGATGCTTGAATGCTCCTTGATTAATATTGCCTTGCTACAACATAAAGGGATGAAATTATGATAAAATTATCCAAGCATGCTCAATAAAAATTAATTGGAGTCATGACTAACTATACATATAAAATGTTAAAATATGTATATGAATATATGCAACAATGTACAAAGTCACAATAATCCATATTTGTACTCATCCATATCGTCTAGCTTCCAAATGGTAATCTAACCCATGTTGGACTTGCACATGTGTATATATTTGTTGCTTGTGTTGTTTTATGTTTGCTTGTTACTAGATATAGCCAAGAACACCTTGAAGGTAATGCTCTTGACCCATGGATCCCCGCCTTGGAACAAGGGAGAGCATCGATCTAGGGGGAGCATGTACAATATCATCTATTCTCTCTTCTACAAAGATATCAACCTTCCAATAAAAGACCAAGATACCGCATTTTTTATTTGACAAAAAGGGGAGAAGGAAAGCAAAGATAAAGAAGCTTATTGATTGGGAAAAGCAAGCAATTACGGAAGCAAAGAGCAATAGCGTACATGGGAGTATACAAGCTATGTAAGGCCTATAAAGTGAATACAATGTTCAAGCTTCACCAAATTACAAGATCAAGACGCAAACTTCATCAATGACAGTCTTATCTTTGCTACGTTTGTAATTTTATATGCTTTCCAAAATTTTATTTGTCATCATAAAAAGGGGCCAATTGTTGGTACAACATTCACTAGGATCTCCTTTATGTTTTAACGATTACAAATAAACGTTCACAAAATGTAAAATAACAAACGATTGCCAAAATCCGGAAAACGGATTTGGGAATCTGGCGCGCTGGCCACGCGTCAGCGCGTGCCCCCCCCCCGCCACTCGCGAACTCTGTTTTTACGGATTTTGCAATGTCGGCTAACCTATAATGAGGTTTAGACTTAGAGAGGAGCACTCCAAATGAGGTTTAGACTTAGAGAGGAGCACAAACGAATCTTTCTGTTTTTCCATAAAACGACAACTCAAATCTTTTATCAAACGCCTCTAGCCAAGGCCAAAACTTCTTTCTAAACCTAGTATGATCATGTTTTCAACATACCAACAAATAAAATGATTCATTTCACCTTGATCCGGATTTACATTGTTCATAATCACTTAACGGGTTTTACTCCCTTATTGGTCAAAGTAAGTCAAAAGTCACTTTGCGTAAACGTATCCTTTCTTGTTATGGGATATGCTTTACTTAAGATGCAAATCACTTAGCTTGTTTACATCAAGATGATTAGTGATCAAATCCATTGTTGATTATCATGGATTAAAGTCTAAATGACTAATTAAGTTTGTGGTATTTTAAAGTTAATTATACTTTGACTTTTCTCACTTCCTTGCCCATAAATGTTTTTACAAACTCACATGTATTAGTCACATACAACCCATTCTTCCTAATCATTTGTTCACCCTTCTTAGCCAACAAATGATTTCATCTCTTCCACACACACTTCAAACATCATCTTCCTAAATAATCTCATGATCACATTTGCCCACTCTTTTCTCTCTTATTTACAATGTGATTATAAACCTAAATAAATCCCTTGATTTTACCTTCATCTTCATTCTCCATCTTCATCTTTATACCATCACCAAATGATCCTCAAATCATATCCTCAAAATGCCAAATCATATCCTTGTACTTGTTGTACTTTATATTCCCTACATTCCAACCAAAGATCCTCTATATCTTTTCAAAACATTCTCCACCACATATCCACTATTCATTCTCTTCTCCATAACATTCAAATTTCACACACACACACATACTTCTTCATCCTCACCCTTGATCAAGTCATTTCATCAATCTAAGTTCCCACACTCTTTTCTTCTCAACCCTTAGATTGAATCTCAAACAAACAAAACAAACACACTTTCACTTCTACCCCTGATCAAGCCACCTCATCAATCCAAACTCCCTCATTCTCTTCTCAACCATTGGATTGATCTCTCATCTCAAACAAACACACTACCTCTCATAAACATACACTTCTCACTCAAACAACAAACACACTTCTCTTATCACCCTTCATCTTGCCACTTCACTTATCTTACTTACCTATCTTCTTCATATCCTCACCATCCATTTCAAATAGAGATCAAGAGGCTCCATTATTTCACATCATGATAACTCATACACACCTTATACCTTCTCATCCAACATGTGCTTAAAGATTTTGAAATTAAAATTTCACATCTTCCCCCCTTTCTCTCCAAGATAAGAATATTCTCTTGTACCATTAACTAGCTTTTAAAATCTTTAGTTGGATCCCAACTAAGCTACTTACTCTTTGAGGAATACCCAAAATACCCATTTCTGATAATCCTTTTCTCTCTTTACATTATTAGATAAGCCAAAAGCTTTTAATACATCACAAACATTTTATCAAATGGCTATTTGAGTTTGTTGACCTTGAGCATAAGAATGATTGAAAGGTCATAGCATGAAGTATAATTAGGGGTTTAACAAGTGCGGGTATTTAAAACTCCAAAGTCCCATAGAAAAATAAACTCGGGAATCTGGCGCGTTGGCCACGCGCTGACGCATGGGCAGCGCGCCAGACTCGAATTGTTTTCCTAAATTTGGGACTCCTGGCCTATAAATACCTACCCTTGGCCTTTGTATTCCTCACCTCTTGCAAACATTCTTTCCTCTATTTTCTCTTCTCCAATCCTCTAGTCTAACACCTTTGTGTTGTTAATCTTATCTTCTATCATCTATTGAAGAACACACGTCTCCGTAAGAGAGTCACACAAGTATCCAATCCATACTTGTGTGTTTTGTCGAGGGTCTTTTTTCTCATACCCTTTCTTTAGAATCGAGTCTCTAGGTTAGGTTTGGTTAGGACTTGGTTCATCTATCTTATTTCCATCAATTGAGTTGTAAGGGAAGTCTTGTATTCGATAGATCAAGCCTAGATCATTGGGGATCTAGTTGGGGTTTTGGAGAGCTTCCAAGGGGAAGGCTTTTAGAGTTGATAGGTTAAGTCAAATCATGGGTTCTTAGGGGTTAATTCTGAGGGTGGAATATCGTAGGTAGTAACTCTTCTGTATGAGCGTCGGTCTTTGTTGAAAGCCGGTGAAGTTAAATTATAATACGGTTTATAGTCTACCTTAAGGATTATATTAGTATAGTATCAGAGTCGTGTATTTGCAATTGGGCATACGGAAGGACTAAACTCCCCTTCTCGAACCAATATATCGTGGCGTCTCTTCTTCTCTCTATCTACTTATTGTTCTTATTGCAAAGTAGATTAGTACACCACTCAGATCCTTTGAGACTTGAGGTTTTATAAACTTCAAAGAAGTCAAGAAAATCGTATTTACCCCCTCTACAGTTCTACAGGTGACACTTAGAATCCAAGAGCACTCAATTGAGTAGCCAACTCTAAAATTTGAGCTTGACGAGCTTCTGGCATGCTTGGTGAGCCCACTGCGTAGTTTGCAGCAAAAGATGAAGTGATAGACGGAGCAGGTGTACGAGTTTTTCCAAGCATATAATCATGATCACTAAGGAGTGCATGAAGCTCGCTAAATGCAGTTGGACTTTGACGGACAGTGATTGTAGTTTTAAGACCGTTGTATTCTTCATGAAGACCTGAGATAGCAAGCATAACCAGATCTTTATCCTTTACTGGTTCACCAATGGTGGCGAGTGCATCAGCATATTCTTAAGCACGATTTAGATAAGCATCGAGAGTTTCATCACCGTGCATCTCTATTCTCAGAAGTTGTGTTTTGAGAGTGTATTCCCTAGATGTGGAATGAGGTGCATACGCCTTTTCAAAGGACAACTACAGAACATGAGAAGTTGTACCTTGAACATGGCAAAAAAAAGCTTCTAAGATTGTAGAGATAATTATCATACGAACGTGGGCATCGTTGGAGTCCCAAATTGGATAATTGTGGTTTTCCTTTAGAACAGTGACACCGTTGGTAACATATAAGGTTTTTAATGGACATGATATTGAACCATCCACATAACCCATCAAATTGTTTGTGATGAGGAATGGTTCAATCATAGTTTTCTAATAACCATAATTTTATGGGTGAAAGGGTAAAAGCGAACTTATAAGAGTCATGAGCCGTTTTATCGACTGTGGTGAAAGCTGAAATTATAGCCATAGTAATATTCCTTTTTTTAAGGTTTTTGATGACGACAGCCGGCAGTGGCGGTGAGGTAGTCGGAAAACCAAAATTGATTGACGGGTTTTGTTTGGAATTATATGAGGATCACTGTGGTGTTTTGGTTTATCGTAAGTCGATGTCGTTTGGCCGGAAAAAGCAAAAACGTGGTCGGATTTTATAAATTCCGGTGAACGACTGTGGCGACTGAAAAGTGGTGGAATTATGCCGAGAAAAAAAGGGTTGTTTAGGGTCTTGGCTCTAATACTATATAAAACCTCAAAGGATATGAATTATTATAATTGTAATTGTGAGTTGTACATTAGATTGTATATGTATATATATACTGATGTCATGGCTTAGAGATTAAGCAACTAATACATAACCTAATGGGTACGGCCCATCTATACAATTGGACCGGCCCATCTAATC
This sequence comes from Tanacetum coccineum, assembly GCA_026074375.1. Classification (NCBI taxonomy): domain Eukaryota; kingdom Viridiplantae; phylum Streptophyta; class Magnoliopsida; order Asterales; family Asteraceae; genus Tanacetum; species Tanacetum coccineum. The sequence goes on along the minus strand of BQNB010025475.1, from coordinate 9,695 downwards.
TAGTTTGGTCTAACATGGAGGACTGCAAAAATGGATAAAGAGCCCCTTAGTTAATGTACGCGATCCACTTTGTAGAATTCTTGCTTCTCAAGAAACTGTCCTAAATATAAACTGCACTTTTTATTTTATAAACTAAATAAAATGATACATACTTTTCAAAATTAACTCACGCATTCCCGACACATCACCATCCCTCATCCTTCTAGATCTAAAAAAGTGTGCCCACCCTCCAATCTTCAATCTTCATTTTACCATCATATTCGATCTTCAACTACATTGTTAACAACGTCACCATCATTGAAACACGGTTATAGAGTACACTTTATATAAACACACGTTCACCAGAATCGATCCGAGAAACACACACTAGATCTCAAATATTACATTGGTATCTTTTTTAGAGCACAACGCACGTATGCTCATTTTCAAGTGCACCATGTCAACTTGTCCTTATATATGTGGTTAAAAGCTGGCGCGCGACGATTTTTGTTGGTTTCTTTGTGCGCGCAATATCCACTGGTCAAAATAGAGGTAAGTGAGATATACATACATAACACGTGTTACTATTTTACTCATCCACCTAGGACACGCGCAGTTAAAAACAAGCCGCACACTGAAAGTCTTGTTTTGTAATATAAGGTTTTTATGGCCAATTTGGTAACGTGCACTTCAAAAAGTATTGTACAGTAATTTTCTCTTCTTTTTATCCTCCTCTTTCTTTACTTTTCTTTTCCCCTTTTTGATTTTATTTTCTTTAATAAAAACTCAAAAACACAAAGTAAGCAAAAGACGACCAATTAAGAAGCTAAAGTTCAAGACGAATTTGGAGCTCAATTTCACGTTTGCTTTGGAGGCATGTGGGGACGGTGTTGGAAGTTGTAGTAATCACTTTAGGGGACATTAATAATGATGGGGATAAAACTAATGATAAGTCACATGTAGTTGAAACACCCAAATCGTGTGGCAATATGAATGAATCAATAAATAAAGTTGGAGATGAGCCTAAGGATATGGTAAGTGGACCAATGGTAGATCACTTTAATGAAATGGATAATGGGTTGAAGGTAGTGATAAATGTGGACTCTAACAATGAAATTGGGCTGGACATTATGAGATCAGGTATAGTGGGACATAATAGGATTTAGGTGGTCGACATAAAAGCGAAGTATATTAAATTATAGCTGATACTTCAATCACTTCTATGCTCAACAAATAAAGGCATGGAGTGGTGATAGAATTGAATGATGGTACGAGGCTGGATAATTTAGAGGTTAGACGAAGAAAATGGGAGGTGTCTCCCTCTAACTCGGTGAGAAGTGGAGGTAAAAGGTTGTCGAAAAAAGGAAGGACGATGTGGAGTTGTTAGTCGAAGGGGACGTAGGTGAGGTGAATTTTAACATGGGGATATTGAATGACAAGAATAAGGTAACTAAAAAGAATATTGGTAGGAGAAGCATTACGGAAGCCATGGAGGTTGCGAGAAAGGTAGGTATAATAGGTCTAGGTGAAGAGAAAAAGGAAGTGTTGGACGCATATAAATTTTCCATGAGGATGAGAGTAGTTATCAGGAAGTTTTTCGATTTGGGAAGTGTAACGAGGTTGATAGTACCAAGTGTAACGTGCATTTGTAACAGGTGAAAGAAATCAGAGAAATGATACGTGTGTCGTGGAGGTTAACAGAAGAGGAGAGGAAGAAGGTTGATGATAACGTTGGTAACAAGTGTGGTGGACCTACGATTTTGATTCCTCGTGGTTAGTTGTCGTTTATTATTGTTATTTATAAAGATGATATCAATCAATATTCAGGGTTTGGGGGATAGTAGGAAAAAAGGGTAGATTAGAAATTCATTAGGGATAAACAGCTTAATATCACAGGATTCAGGATACAAAGTGTGAGGTGGTGGATGACAAGTGGATTAAGGAGACTTGGGGGGGTAAAGGCTATGGATATTCTCATTTGCTGGAAAATGGAAATTCTGGAGGGATTATGGTTATATGGGACACGAGAGTGTTTGATTGCAAAGAGGTGATCGGTGATGAGAGATTTATTGCGGTTAGAGGTTCTTGGAAAGGGAAGGACAAGGATGTGATTTTGGTTTGTATATACGGGCCACATGTGAGTATACAAGAATCTTCGCTATAGGAAAGGCTATCAAGTTTAATGCATAGATGGCAGGGGCATGGTGCATATTTGGGGATCTTAATATGGTAAGGAAGATAGAGGATAGACTCGACTCGCAAGTAAACATGAAGGAAATGATAAATTTTAACGATTTTGTTAATGACATGAGATTAATAAAGATTCCATTGGGGGGAGGAAGTTCACCAGAGTTAGTGATGACGAGTTGAAATTTAGTAAGTTAGACCATTTTTTGTTGAATGAGGAGTTTAATGATATATGGGGTAATCTTTCATTGCTTTAGATAGAAAACTTTCAGATCACTGCCCGATCGTGCTTAAGGATATGGAGTTGGACTTTGGCCCCAAACCTTTTTGGGTTTTCAACACGTGGCTTGATGAGTCGGATTTTCTTACCATTGTGGAGGGGGCATGGAGAAAAGACGTGAAGAGCATCCGCCCGGATTGTATCTTTCGGGATAAATTGAAGAACGTTAAGACTATTCTTAGGGGTTGGAGTAAAGATAGGTTTGGAGGTCACACTAAGAAGATTGAAAACCTAAAAAAGGAAGCAATGAGGTAGGAATTAGAGGCGGAAAAGAGAACATTAAGTGAAAATGAAAGGAATATTTGGTTGGAGACAAGAAAGCAGTAGGCGGATAAAGAAAGGGAGTATGGTAACATGCTTCGTCAAAAGGCTAGGTTTAGGTGGGATGTTGAAGGGGATGAAAATTCAAAGTTCTTCTACTCATTCATTAAGAGGAGAAACAATAAATGTAATTTAAGAGGGATTTTGGTTAACAGGGTATGGTGCGAGGAACCCGTGGTGATCAAAACAGAGATGGCTCGTCACTATAAGAGGTTATTTTCTGAAACGAGAAAGTCTCGACCTATTTTCTGTAATTCAAAGGTGGGGAGAATCTCGTTTGAAGATGCTCATAGGTTAGAGATTGCTTTTAGTGAAAATAAGGTATGGGAAGCAATTCGTGGATGTGGTGGGGATAAAGTGTCGAGACCCGATGACTTAAATTTCAAGTTTATTATAAAAGTGTGGAACATCATAAAACCAAAGCTATTAGGCGCGATTACATGGTTTTGGGGGAAAAAAGATCTCGAGAGGGTGTAATGCGTCTGATGCAAAGTGTTGCAAATGCAAGAGTTCTACAACCCTCCTAGGTAGATTACCTAACCATTGTAGTGTAGTATATGCAAGACTTGGGGGTTATTATCGTTCTCTATGGGAATAGTTTGGGTATGCTCGAATTGTACGTTACCAAGGTCTAAAGATTGAGGGAAGACAATTTTTGTATTTTTATATTTTATTGAAAGCAAGTAAAATCCCGGGTTTGAAGAGGTTTTGATTAAGCTAATAACTACTCCTAATTACAAGAAATAAAATAAACTAGAAAACCATTATACAACGAAGTGTATTTACCTAGGATGTACTAATCCTTGCTAGCTATCCAATTCTACCTACTGCTTTGTCACCCTCGTTAGTGTAAGTGTAAGTATTCCCCTAATTCAGCATCAGGTTGGTCAAGTTCGCTATCTACATGACAACCTAGATGGTGGTTACATGCAGACACCGCTCACGTTCAATATTAAATTCACGCACACTAAATACTTAATTAGGAATCTACCCTTACGGCAAACTAGATATGAAGATCTAAAATGTGGGTATCCTCTTAACCTAATCGCGTTTCACTAGATGTCTTCGCTATGATATGAACATCGAATAGCTAGTTTTCTAATGCCTAACACGCACACCACTAACAAAAGGCAATATGAAATAAGAATTATAAAATATAATCAATTATACTCATTGAATATGTCACACCTTATGATGAGGTGTCATTTTATACATAATTTTAGGGTCGTTTAGCCTCCTAAATCATGCAAATATGCCCAGATTATGTGCTAAATTGTTTGTTTTCAAGTTTTTAGCGCTTGGGTGGCATTAAACATGTAACTTGGCCTCATTTGGAGAAGAAACGGACAAGACTACGGACCTATACCAAATCTCTTGAAGAATTGTGCTCACAAAATGTGGAGATGGCGTCGCGAGCATAAAGCGACGACGTCGTGATCTATCTAGTGACGGCGTCAGAGAATTGACGACGGCGTCAGGACGTAATCGACTTAAATCAGACTTAGAAGATTCTATCTTATGACAGCGTCGCGACTACAACTGGATGCCGTCGCAGCGATTTCTCTATATATACAAAACCAAATTTAGGGTTTTAAGTTTGTAACTTTGTATAACTTTTGAGGAACCGAATCCTAAGTATTTTGTCAGCTTTTAGGTCATCTTTAGGGCCTCAAAACCCTACTGTAACTGACCTTAATCCATGTTTTAGTCAATTAATATTGTTTATCTTTAATCATTTAATATGTCTATGTGTTGTTTGATTGATCTATGTTCTTGCTTTCTTTATAACATGTTAGGCTAAACCCTCCCTTGTATTTACTTATGATTGTAAGAAAGTTGGATTGTAGATCCTTTTATTGTTGCTTCTTGTGATGAATGTGCGCGTTTGGCTTTAGAAAACAAGCCATAAGATATTAAATTGGCATAGACATCTAGGGAAACGCGAGAAGTGCATAAAGGATACCATTTGGTAACAGTCTTCATACTACCTTACCACAAATATGGTTGATCCCTCTTAAGGTATTTCAATTGCATTTAATATACTCTGTTAGAAACAAAGAAGTCTCGGTCACTAGTAGTTATTTAGCATTTACTAGCTCGTTAATTAATGATGTTTAATGTAATGGGGCCGACAAAGAAAAAGCCCAAAAAGCCCATCCAAAGGCCCCTTTGAGGGTTATAAATACCCTTCACATGTCAAGGTTTAGGGTATGTGATGATCTCTGTAAACACAAAACTCATATCTCTTGTAAGTTTAATCATCCTTCATTATTTATTTTCTTTCTAGTTTTTCTCTTGATCTTTAAACCTCAATCTTTCTTGTGAGATGAATAATTATTGGAACCATCAATTAGTATCAAGAGCCTAAGTGGTAGGTGTTTTGATCTTGTGTGTTTAAAAAAATTACTATTCACGGGTACTATTCACGGTACTGTTCACGACACTGTTCACGGTACTGTTCATCGAGTACTGTTCATCGCAATTTTTTTTGGCTTATTTTTTTACAAACTTTCGGTTGTTTTAAAAAAAAAAAAGGGATTCAGCATTGTTTTTAATAAAGAAGGAGATCTATATTTTTGGGAAGTAAATACTTGTTTCCTAAAATCAAGGGATTTGATTTTATCTTTGGCGGTTAATTTTGGGAAGTAAATATTTGGTTCCTAAATTCAAGGTATATAATCTTCTAAATTTTGAAATTATATTCTTGTTTTTTTTCCTTCTACGTGAGAAAAATCTCTTAGATTTATTTCAACATCAATTAATTATTGTTTTACGGTTTCTTCTTGATTTTGTAAAATCCCGCGAAAGATACGATTCTTTTCTCGGTTTTAATCAAAGATTTGTAAAATCCCGTGAACATTAATTGATTTTAATCCAAGAAACACACAATCAAACACAAACAACCACTCAAGATCTGTTCATTCATATCTCTTACAAGATGGCAACAACTGATAAACATTCAAGACCTCACGCAGCGGCAGCATTCAGGTCCAATCTGATGCAAACTAGTCCATCTACTGGACAAGGTACTAGTAATGATACTGACTTTCATTCAGAGGTACAAACTTATGATAATCACTTCTTTGATAATATGCATCTTCAGGTATCACAAGAGATACACGGGGGAGAACAACTAGACTCCGATGTTGATTCGGTTATCGATGATCATGATAACACCATTCCATATCATCAATACCAATTAAACAACGAAGTTGAAAGTGTTCCAACTGATGTATCTTCTGTCGTACCGGGTGGGATATATGTGATTACTATTCTAGATGATTTGAGGTCACAACTTGCGGGCCACATTAAAACTAATGAGGAACAAAGCTTTGCTAATGATTCCTTAAAAGCTGAGCTTGAGAGATACAAAACACAGGTTCAAAATCTAGAACAAAGTAAGGTTAAAAAGGATTTAGAACAACTGGTTTTTGAACGTAACAAACGAAATGCTGACCTTGAAGAACAACTTGTGTCTTTAAAACAACAACTTTTACAACATGTCAAGTCAAACAAGTCTTTGAAAACAGAAAGTGAAAAGTTGAAAGCAGATAAAAATGCTCTTGAGGAAATTTATCTAGAGGAATTAGTTTGGTTGAGAAATACTAACAAGGTTGTCACGAAACTTTTGCAATCGTATGGTCAACCGTACAAACTGTCCCTATGTTATCTAAACGGCCAACTTTTTCCACAAAGGACTAACACAAATCTGCTCTTGGTCATCGTAATCCACTGTATCTCAAATCAACTCAGCTGTGTCGCCCAACCCTGTATCTTGGTGACGTAATTGTTGATCCTGTACATACCCCCTTAGGGTATATGATAGTAAAGAGACCTTAGTTTAAGCTGAAGTTAGTAGAACTAAGATGTTAGAAAGGATGAAAGACCCGTTGTGCAAAGTGTCATCTAAGCCTATAAATTATGCTAAGTTAAATAGTCTGTATGATACCTTTGTGCCTCAAAAGTAGTTGTCTAGAAAACAGGTTTACTGGTTACCAGCTAATGAAGTTGCTAGTTATAATTATAACCAGTCTAAACCTGTAACTAACTTTGTTCGTACTCGTCCAGCCAAGAGTCAAGTTAACACTTAGTTAAAAATGTTAAAATCTTGTTTTCCAGAGTTTGATAAGGTTGTCAAAGACAGAACGACACCCTCACATATAACAAATGGGGAGTGGCATTTTGAACATACCAAAAAGTGCTTTGTAGAAGAAATAATTCCTTTTTATGAAAAACTCAAAACGCATGTTAAAGGTATAGAAGATAATCTTTTCAAAGAAGTATCTGAATACATGAAAATCTTTGATGAGCTGGACAAAGAGTATGATCAATGTGTAATTGATAAGAAGAGTTTGGCAATAGAGAATAAAAATTTCCTGATTCAAAATGAGTGTTTGCTAGCTGAATTTGTGTCTAAAGATATTTGTTTTGTTGTGCTTACTTCCTATATTGTTGTGCCTATGAGCATTGAACCTAGATCTAATTGCGTTAAGGAACACTCCAGAAATCTGGAACTTGAAGCTAAGATTTTAAAGATGAAACAACTACTTGTTGAAAAAGAAAAACAATGTTCTTTCATTGAAACGAAATATCAGGAACTCGAGCTTAAATTTCAAAAGTACAAAGAATGTTTTGAAAATCCACAGGTTTGTAATAATTCAAGCTCACCTGATCTTAATGTATTTTTTGAAATCAACAAGTTGAAAGATCAGATTCAAGGGAAAGATGAGTTAATCAGGAAGTTAAAGGCTCAAATCGGTAACATGAAAGAAGTTAGTGCCGACTCCAACCTGAGTACTTTAGAATTTCAAGCCCTAAAAACTAAGCTCATTCTGATTTCCAACATTTTGAATACCTGGATTCTGAACTGCATTCTGAACAACTTGATTCTCGACATTCTGTACTGCATTATACCCATTCTGATTTGTGTGTGTGTGTCTTCCCACCATTACTGGTCTAAACGGATTTCCCACCATTACCTCTGACCATTTGCATATGTCTATCATACCCGGTTGAGCAATCTGCCTGTTGTGTGGGCTGGATGAAATTCTTTAGTTGTTGTTGGTTGGTGTAGAATAGTTAATTTTGAATGCTTTAGCCATCAGAACAAGTGCCATGTTCATTGCAGTTGTTGGATCAAAAATGTCTTCGGGATTTATCATAGGTTGTTGCATATAGTTCTGGTTGAATGATGGTTGTGGGATGTAGTTGTTGTTGGGTAGTGGTTGTTGCATGTATGTAATTTGTGATGGCTGATCGGTGTGTCATTGTGTAGGTGTTATTTTATGTATCAAGGTTTACTATTTATTTTATGCCGACTATACCTAAAAACAATACTTTAATGGGCAGTGTACCCAGTCGATGGTAGTTTCGTGGTAAGTAGGGTGTCGATCACTAAGAGCGAGAGCATTAATATCTAATCTATCAGTATTTTAGTTACCTAAGTTAAACCTAAAACTAATGCAAAGGGGATTTTCAGCCTGGTGAGCTGGACTCGAGGTTTAGTTATCTAACTAAAGGTTAAGTAAAGCAATAAACACACAAAAGAAGATCAATCTTAAACGATAGAGAAGCGGTCGAGAACTAATGTAAGGAAAACGTATCAACCATGAATAATCCATTTAAAATGCTGGTTTTTTTTTTTTTTTTTTTTTTTTTAGTGCAATGATTGACTTATCTCGAGGGTATATCATTCCTAGATGTTGGGAATAATTGAAGACGACTAAGTGTCGTTTCTGCTGGTAGAGATTTTCGTTTCTGCTGATGGCATTAAGTTGTTCCTGCTGATTATGTTTCTGCTGGTCATGTTCTCGTTCCTGCTGGCAGTTCAAGTAACGTTCCTGCTGATTATGTTTCTGCTGGTCATGTTCTCGTTCCTGCTGACAGAGATAGAATCTGCTGATTGTTATTTATAGACGTAATTAATGTAATTAATGTAATTAAGGAATTAAAGTTATATTCTAGTATTATCTCATTAATATAGAAATGAGATAAATTAGGAAGAGATTGATATTGATGTATATCTCTTATGAGATTTTAGTTTTCTGGTTGACCAATTTAGGGTTTCTTCTCTATAAAAGAAACCTTTAGCATTAGGGTTTGGGACGGATTTTGCAAATTAGAAAAACAATTTATTATCAATAGAAAGATCCATAGAGGATCGTTGTTCATATAGTTGTTCTTCTTTATTGAATTGTTTAGTTTCCGCCTAAACATTTGCTAGAGTCTCTCACGTATATGCTTGTGATTACATAAGTACTATACAACCACAAAGGCTAGAAGATCTATCTAGTTCTAGATCCTAACAAGTGGTATCAGAGCCTGGAGAGAGCCTCTGATAAAGAAGAATCACTCGTTACCACAACAAAACTTTGTTTCTTTAACCAATTAACTATGTTAGAACCCATGCCGTCTATACCTACTCAGTCAACATTTACTTATCCTAACCCTAATCCATCTGCATCACCGTCATTCACTCAAGATGATACCTCGGAATCATTCATACCTGAACTCTCACAACCAATGCCTACATTCACTCAACCTGCTTTCTCACAACCAAATCAATCTATCTTCTCACAAACTGCTTTCTCACAACCTGCTTTCTCACAACCAAATCAATCTGTATTCTCACAACCTGCTGTTCACTTTCAACAGACTCAACCTACTCAGACCAACCAAACCGGTCAGCAGTACCCTAATAATGTCCAGTCACAACAGTTTCAACAGTTCCAAACTGCTTCTATCTTTGCCAACAATGCAAAATTTCCTTATCTGGAGAAGGACAAATATGAGATATGGGCTATGAAGATGGACTACTGGATACAGAATGCTGATCATAATCTTTGGAGGATTGTTCATCCTCCTGTCTCTCTTGATGAGCATGTTGCTGTACAAAGGGAGAATAAGGTGAGAACCTTGTTGCTTCAGG
>BQNB010025474.1:24201-53863 GCA_026074375.1 Tanacetum coccineum | reverse complement strand
GAAGAGGGAAGGGTGTTTTTGAGACTTGAGCTCATAATAACATATATGTTAATATATCACACACATATCACGTGTAGGTTAATAGATGACTCACATATCACTGAACACATATGCATTGATAGTGTAAACGAAAATGATGGTAGCAGTTGGTTGAGTGTATGGATACATTAAAGGAATGGTCCATATATGTTGATTAGGAACTTATACGAGACATTCACGCACCTAACGATATCTTGGTGGATGGGTCCTATACAGACCATGACTTATTCAAAGACATGACCTATATGTGTGTCATGCGAAACCACATTTGGATCAGTTATTTTACTTATGAGTATACCACATTTGGATCAGTTATTGTAGGTTTCGCATTCGGCTTTTGCTCACCCCTAGCTAGCTAGAGGACTTACAAAGGAAAATACTACTACGTAGTAATTCTTGTTGCTCCACGGGGTTTGAACCCACCGCCACACAGACTCAAACCTGGTAAAGCCCTCATTTTTTAGGAGGTTGGCGTGGCCACTTCAGAGTTGTTTGCACCTAGCAGGAATCCAACTTGGGACTTCACACAGTGGCGGATCTATGTGTATGCCATTAAATTTTTGTGAACATACAATTTATATAGAAAAATGATTTGATTAGTAGAAAAAAGGTTCAGTGCCCCCATGCAAATCGTAAGAATGCCCTCCATACTCTTTGAGATTACTAAATATCAAAGTTCTTTCAATTCTTTTGCTCGTCGGAATTAATGAGAAAGAAAAAATAGAGAAGAAGTACAGGTGAATGAAGAAGAAGAAGTACAGTAATAGTAATAGGGAAATGGGAAAGTAGTACTAGTGGGGTAGTAGGGGAGTGGTTTAAAAAGGTCAGAACTTTAAATATTAGGAGTACGAATTTGATTGGTTTACTTTTGCCAGATATATATGTAAGAACCTTTAAATTTTATAGTTAAAATAATTATATTTACATAAAGTAAAGTACTAAACTGCTTGTAAAATGCCAATCACTTAAGACATGTTTAGTATTCTTTGGTTGTATATTTTTTGATGTGTCTATGTGACCAATATCGTACTACTAAACAACTCAAGTAGAGTACTTTCATTGCATTTAATCACCGAAGTAGAGCAGCTTTGATGTCTTTATTCACACCCGATCCGACCCGACTCGACTTATTTCAAGTTATACTAAAAAAAATTATTGGCCGATGCCCCCCGTGGTCAAGTTTCCTGGTTCCGCCACTGACCTCACACCTTTTAGTATGATACTTGCAAGTCCTTTTACCACTAGGATACCCCTGGGTGGTTAAAACTTTCACGAATTTGTCTATTTGCCTTTTTAAAGTTTATAGCCATGCAAGACAAGAGACCGGGTTCTTTCGACCTCATCGTTGTAATTGTATCGTTTTGATGCGCAGTACTAGTAACTCGTATTTATTTTTGCATTTTCTTGGTGTTTTTATGAACCTAGCTAGAAAATGAATGTATACGACGTGTTTGCAACCACTTTCTTGCATTAATTAGCCGCTGGCTCGACGTTCTCATCAAGTTTTCCCTCTAGGTATATACCATCTTTACTATCTCGATCTGTATATTACTAAAGTTAAACAAATGTTCTTTCGTGTTTTTGCAGACAATTTATAGAATCTTGTAACTTTCAATTTCCTTGCCGAATTAACACTATAAACGGCCATGAATACATAATCAACCCACAGTTTGTTTTTTTTGTATAGTTGTGTCATTTTGGTCTAATTCATTTTTACGAAGTTGTAGGTTTTTTCTTTTAGTTATGTACTTTGTAGTTTGTGTCATTTGTAGCTTGTTATATAATATATGATGATGACAGTCAAAGAAAAAGATAAACATAAATTTATGATCATGAAGATGAAGGGAAGAAAGTGGGGTAGGTCAGTTGGAATGAGATATAAACCCACCCCTCCACTCAAGAATGGATCTATGATTCTCATTTCTGATTTTTATTCCCATTCATATCCACCAAACAATTTTATTTGAAATCATTTCATTCCGCCATTCCGAAACCCACCAACCAAACGCACAAAGTTTACTTTTATATTGACATGTTTAGTATTCTTTGGTTGTATATTTTTTGATGTGTCTATGTGACCAATATCGTACTACTAAACAACTCAAGTAGAGTACTTTCATTGCATTTAATCACCGAAGTAGAGCAGCTTTGATGTCTTTATTCACACCCGATCCGACCCGACTCGACTTATTTCAAGTTATACTAAAAAAAATTATTGGCCGATGCCCCCCGTGGTCAAGTTTCCTGGTTCCGCCACTGACCTCACACCTTTTAGTATGACACTTGCAAGTCCTTTTACCACTAGGATACCCCTGGGTGGTTAAAACTTTCACAGCTTTGAATTTGTCTATTTGCCTCTTTAAAGTTTATAGCCATGCAAGACAAGAGACCGGGTTCTTTCGACCTCATCGTTGTAATTGTAGCGTTTTGATGCGCAGTACTAGTAACTCGTATTTATTTTTGCATTTTCTTGGTGTTTTTATGAACCTAGCTAGAAAATGAATGTATACGACGTGTTTGCAACCACTTTCTTGCATTAATTAGCCGCTGGCTCGACGTTCTCGTCAAGTTTTCCCTCTAGGTATATACCATCTTTACTATCTCGATCTGTATATTACTAGAGTTAAACAAATGTTCTTTCGTGTTTTTGCAGACAACAATGAGTCCACCTTTGCCCAAGCTGATGTTGGTCAACAGACGTCAATCTCTGACGCGAGCTTATGCGGATGCCATATTGATGCTCTATGAGTTTATTTGCTCCAAAATTAAGCTTCTTGTTTCCAAAGAATAAAAGTCAAATTTCATCATCTGATAATTGACTTCCGTAATGGGTACTTCTCTTCAGTAATCTTAAATAAGACCTTTACTAGTACATGAACATAACATCTTCTCGTGTTGTCACTATCTATGGACTTGATATTATCTTCAGCTTTGAGTCTTTATATTATAAGTTGAGAGTCCGAAGTTTGTTGAATTACTTGAAAACATGAGTCTTTTTTATGTAGGACTTGTAGGGAAAATACATCAAAATAAATTCAAATTTTATTTTATTGTTCTTGCTTGTATAATTGCTAATATTTTGAAAAAATCGCGGCCAAACACTATCTTAGACTTAGCTTTGTCCTTAGTATCAAAACATAGGGTTTTTTCGGCAAATGTGCTATGGCTGGGGCTAGAAGTTGGGGCTTCGGGCCGGGACCGGTGCTTATATCATAAAGTCAAAAGCTGTAGTTTATTTGTTAGAAAGCTACTTTGTCATATTAGTTGAATGCTAAAAACTCATTAATGAAATCACATGAAAATACATAAAATTAAAATAATTTCAAATTATTTACCTGTTTTCGCGTGATAATATTTGAAATGTATTCAAGTAATTTCGCATCTAGGTTTAAAGCTTTTTATAAATTATTTTCTATAGCTTTAACTTTATAAATTTGACTAATAAATTTTTTCATAAACCCGTTGACAACAAAATTTATTTTTATAAAATGGCATATTTTAAACGTTTACAAAAAATAATAAACTTTCTTAAAAGCTCGTTGCCAAACTCGGTCATAGTGTCTCATGGATCACATGTCATTTTGAAATGATACTATTATAAAATAGTTTTATTTTCCTAAAGGAGTGTGTTAAAGCATCTTTACTTGTGAATACACTATACTTTTTGTCTAGTTTATACAATGTTAAATATTATATTCACACGTTTTTCTTTCAATGTAGTAAAAAGTTAAAAACCTATCATTAATATTTACCATTGAGGTCATATAATTAACACTCTTTATTTCGCTGGGGTGACTATTTACCTTGAGTAACCACATCTAATACTCGAAAAAATTATTTTAATCACTTTAAACCTATCATTAATTACATTTATACCTTAAATTTTTTTTTCTTTTTTTGTTGATATCACGTCACGTAACATTATAAAATATTTATTTTCCTTCCTATAACAAACAAGCAAATAGAAAAAAAAGACAATTATAGATTGGATAAAGTAACAATGTATACAAGCTTTTTTTTTGGAACGCAATTGTGGCTACATGGCCCATAGCCCCGAAGGCGCAGCGAGCCACAAAATACCAGGTTGGTCCAGCCCAGAAGGCAATGGCACCCTTCCCTTTACACACGCGGGAGGAAACCCCTATCGCCCTAGACAAGACTCGAACATGAGACCTTGCCTAGGAGGGTAAAACCTCCATACCATTGGACCAAATGCCCGTTGGTCAATGTATACAAGCTGGTTTCATCATACCCCTTCAATCATTTTCGAACACACAATTTTAATAATTAATATGTACAACCACTACCTAAAAATTGGCCTAAATAATTTAAATATTTTGTGATATTTTTGTCTCTTACACATTTAATTTGTACCGTTTCATTGAAATGCAAAAACTTAACTTTGTTCATACTGCATCAAATTTTTAAAAAGCATCTGTTGTATACAACGTGGAGGCAAAATTATGATGTTATCTCTAATAAGCATAAGCTTTCGAGAGGGTTTTTTAATGAAATTGTTAGTATTTATACGTAAGATCTCAATGTCTTTAAACGACACTTCAGCACAAACTTATAGGTGATAGAGCACTACCATATCACTAAACATACATGTATTTTGTAGGTTTAGGGAAATGATGGTAGCACAGTTGTTGAATATGTCATTGGAATAAATTTAAAAGGAATGGTCCGTGGTATGTTGATTAGCGAACTTATGTGAGGACATCTCATGGACATGAAGATACTTGGTGTAAGGGTCCGATATAGTCCATCAATTATTCAAAGGCTTGACATATTTATTGGATGTACGAAAAAATAAAAAAAAAAAAACAAAAAAAAGATATTCCTCTTCTTGTATTGACGAGTCGGCCCCTAGCATAGACTAGTCTATTACCATTATATATTGTTTTTGTGTCGATCGTTCGATGTTCATGTCATGTGAGGATGCTTTTTAATAAGATGATTGTTTCTTAAGTTCTTATATAAGTCGCACAAAAAAAAGATATATAATGCCCATGTTGTAGATAGTGAGTTACTTTTTATAAAAACAAAAATTACTAAGTGGGTAGGGTGTTGATAAACATTTTACCCCACCAATCTTAAGTGCAACCAAAGTGGCACCGCCAGGGCATGCCACCACATCACCTACCCTTTATGTCAATTCGAACGCAACTTAATTGGTGTATGTTACTTTCTTTTTCTTTTTTTAAATGGTTTTGTGTAAGAGTGTTGTGTTTTGATTGGGTATTGTGGGGCCAAAATGGTATGTGAAATGAACGTTATGAGTGAAGAAGTATTTTGATGTGTGAATGTTAAAAGTGAGTATGTTGAGGTGGCGCTGATGTGAGACTAAAAATTAGGTCTTGGCATTGCCAGCATAGTTAAATAATAACTCACAACCAAAACATAAACGTGCTATTAAAACAGTAATTTGGTTCAAGTTGAATCACAACGGGATTAAAGTGACTGTTGTCATGATTTTATTAATAATTGTATACCCCCCACAATAAACCCAAGGGCCCTATATTTTAATTGGGAAAATAAACTTGAGAAAAAAAATTAATCAATTTGTTCTAGACTAAACAAATAAAGAAAGTAAAGAAAAGTACGGACACAAAAAACAAACGCAGTAGGATTACTTGTCTTCATTCGCGTAACCTAAGTATGTTTTTGAGTAACCTTACTCCCATCACCATCACGACAAAAAAAACAAACACCAGTAACCCAATGTTTTGGTGTAATCTTACTATCACAACAACAATTCATTCTAAACTTAGGGGATTCCATTGAATCATCTTGCCACACACTAATATGCTCAATATTCCTTCATGCTAGCTCATGAATCATTGGTCCTTATCAATAACCATAAGTATTCTTGCAAACCACCTCAATAAGTTTGTTTCTTGTTAAAAAAAATGATGGCATGGCAGCATGGGAATGATCTAAAGTGCTCTTTGTGTTAAAGCAGGGACGGACCCACATGGGTGCCGGGTGTGGCACGGGCTACACCCAATTTAAGGTCACGAAGTGTAAAAAAAATTCAAAACTGTCATTTCAATGGGTTTTATGGTGCACATCCCCATAATTGTAAAAAACCAGACGAAAACGTAAAAACAGACGAAAACGTAAAAAACCGGACGAATACGTAAAGAAACGGACGAAAACGTAAAAATCGGACGAAAACGGAAAAAAACGGACGAAAACGTAAGAAAACATACGAAAATGGGCGAAAACGTGCGAAAGCGAGCGAAAACATAGAAAATTGTGCAAAGGTGTGTGAAACCGTACGAAAACGCTTAAAACGTACAAGAACGTAGAAAACGTAAAAAAAGTGTGAAAACGTTCTTAAACGTAGAAAAAATTTGGACTCTTTGCCCGTTTGACTCGAGACCGTTTGACCCGTGCCCGTTTGGCCCATGTTTTAAAAAGCACCCGTTTGGCCCGCGCCCATTTGGCCCGTTGCCCGTTTGGCCCGTCGCCCGAACCCGCCCGACCCGCCCATTTTGCCACCTCTACGCCCCATGCAAATCGTAAGAATGCCCTCCATACTCTTTGAGATTACTAAACATCAAAGTTCTTTCAATTCTTTTGCTCGTCGGAATTAATGAGAAAGAAAAAATAGATAAGAAGTACAGGTGAATGAAGAAGAAGAAGTACAGTAATAGTAATAGGGAAATGGGAAAGTAGTACTAGTGGGGTAGTAGGGGAGTGGTTTAAAAAGGTCAGAACTTTAAATATTAGGAGTACGAATTTGATTGGTTTACTTTTGCCAGATATATATGTAAGAACCTTTAAATTTTATAGTTAAAATAATTATATTTACATAAAGTAAAGTACTAAACTGCTTGTAAAATGCCAATCACTTAATAATAAGTTTACTTTTAGGGTAAAGGCCATTTATTACCAACTTACTTTTCCATTTGTACCGTAATGACCAACTTACTTTTTTTACACATTACACCAACGAACTTGTTTGTTTTGTGATAATGTTACCCATATGACCGGCTAAATTTTCACGTCATTAATTAAATTTTTTTTCCAAATGTGCTAATACACTCCACCCTGGCACTTAGGGTAAAGACCATTTATTACCAACCTACTTTCTCATTTGTACCGTAATGACCAACTTACTTTTTTCGTACTCATTACACCCACGTACATTCAAATATTGTTCGACATCATCAATATGACCATAAAATGACTATAAAAAATGACTATATTATCCTTGTTTTCTTTAACACATTTGCAATCATAATTTTTTTAAATCTTAATTTTTTAAAAAGTACTTTACCAAAAAATATTTTTTTGTAAAGTAATTTTTTTAAATCATAATTTTTTTAATCATAATTTTTTTAAATTAATTTAATTTTTTTGTACTTATTAAATTTAACAAATTTTTTTTTTAATCCCCTCTACGGTAATCATACCATCATTACATCTCCGATCTGTATATCACTAAAGATTAAACAAATGCGTTCTTTCGGTTTTTGCAGACAACAAATGATCACCTTTGGCCCAAGCTGATGCTTCCAAGACGCCAATGACTTGAAAACCACCGAGCTTAGGCAGACTGCCATATTTGATGCTCGTAAGAGTTATTTGCTCCAAGTAAGCTTCATGTTTTCCAAGGAATAAAAGTCAAAAATATTTCTCACATCCATAATTGACTCACGTAATGGGTCTACTTTTCATATCGAAATCATACCAAGCCTAACTAGTTGGCACTGAACCCACTCCTCGTGTTGTCACTATCGATGACTATGAAATCATCACAGCTTTGAATGACTTTACTCTAAAAAAGTTAGAGAGTCCGAGTTGTTGATGACTTAACAAATGAAACAACGAGCTTAGACATGTGTATACTTGTAGAAAATACCATCAAAAAAATGCAAATATATTTAATAGTTCTTGCATGATAATTGCTATATTTTTAAAAATCTCGTGCCAAACCACGATCTGAGACTAGCTTCAGTCTTTTGTATCAAAACATAAGGGAATTTTTTCGCTCATGTGCTAAGGCTTTTAGGGGCTGAGATTGGGGCACGGACCCAGGACGAAGCTTATATCATCAGTAAAAAGATGGAGTTTATATGTGTTAGAAAGCTATTTAGATACGAATTAGAATTGAAAGCAGAAACTCATTAATGGTAAATCACATGAAAATACATAAAATATAAATTCAAATAGATTTTACAGATTCCCGCGATCATAATTTACAAGTTATTCAAGTAATTTGACTAGGTATAAAGCTTTATAAATTATTTCTATAGCTTTAACTTTATAAATTATGACTAATAAATTTTTTCATAAACCCGTATGACAAACAAAATTTATTTTATAAATCAGCTTATTGTTGGATCCCACTCTAGATGGATCTTTACTGCCTGTTAAGGATGGTGATTAACCTATGTAATCACAAGCTAACCACAAGATTAGACTCTTCGCTAAACACAAGCTAAACGTCCAGCGAAAATTAGACAAAGCCTATAAGAAGAACAAGACTATTGAACTAAAAGATCCTTCTATGGATTTTTATTAATTAACAAGGAGAATGGTGCCCTTTCGGATGTAGGTTAGGTTTCTTATATACTACTGAAACCCTAACTGCCTGTTACACAAAATGCGTCAAAGAGATATGCACTATCATTTCCTAAAAAGCTCAATCAAATCATCCTAATCACTAACTAACTATACCTACTAACCTGGACCTAATATAATCCTAACCCAGGACTAACTAATGTTCTAACACCAGCAGGGAACATATTTGATCCTGCCAGTACTAAAACAATAAGAAGTTATCCATACCAGTCAGTAACTACAACCTACTCGTATTGACCTAACCTAATACCATATATCCTAAACACTTATTTTACACGTTTAAAACATATAAACCTCTAAAAGCTCGTTGCCAAACTCGGTCATAGTGTCTCATGGATCACATGTCATTTTGAAATGATACTATTATAAAATAATTTTCTTTTCCTAAAGGAATGTGTTAAAGCATCTTTACTTGTGAATACACTATACTTTTTGTCTAGTTTATACAATGTTAAATATTATATTCACACGTTTTTCTTTCAATGTAGTAAAAAGTTAAAAACCTATCATTAATATTTACCATTGAGGTCACACTAATTACATCTAATATGTCGCTGGGGTGACAATTTAACTTGAGTAACCACATCTAATACTCGTAAAAAAATTATTTTAATCACTTAAACATATCATTAATTACATATACCATAATATTTTTTATCTTTTATGTTGATATCATGTCACGTAACATTATAAAATATTTATTTTCCTTCCTATAACAAACAAGCAAATAGAAAAAAAAGACAATTATAGTTTGAATAAAGTAACAATGTATACAAGTTGGTTTCATCATACCCCTTCAATCATTTTCGAACACACAATTTTAATAATTAATATGTACAACCACTACCTAAAAACTGACCTACATATAATATAGAGTAAACTGCAAAAATCATCCTTGTGGTTTGCAGTTTGTGGCACTAATCATCCCTTCCGAAAACTACCGATACTATTGACACTAATCATCCCTGAGTGGTGAAACGTTCGGCAAAAATCATCCTTAAAGGGATGATTTTTGCAAAACTTTTGGTTATACTTTTTGCAAAAATCATCCCCAATAAGGATGATTTTTGCCAGACATTTGGCCACTCAAGGATGATTAGTGCTAATAGTATCGGCTAGGGATGATTAGTGCAACGAACTACAAACCACAGGGATGATTTTTGCAGTTTACTCTATAATATAAATATATTGTGATCTTTTTGTCTCTTAATATTTAATTTGTACCGTTTCATGAAATGCAAACTTAACTTTGTCATACTTCAATCAAATTTTTAAAAGCATCTGTTGTTACAACGTGGAGCAAAATATTGAAGTTATCTCTAATAAGCATAAGCTTTCTAGAAGGGTTTTTTTTAATGAAATGTTAGTATATAACTTAAGATCACAAATTTATAATGAGACTATCAGCTCACAACTTATAGGTTTGATCAAGATCACCTCCACGATATCACAAAAACACATGATTTGTATCGTATACGGATATGAGGGTAGCAGTTGTTGAATATGTATGGATAAATTAAAGGCAGGGCCGTTGTATGTTGATTAGGAACCTATGTGAACATTCATGCCCGATGAAGATTCTTTGGTGGATGGGTCCGATATAGACCATCAATTATTCAAAGGCATGACATATATATGTGTCGTACGAAAAAGATATTCCTCTTCTTGTATTGACGAGTCGGCCCCTAGCATAGACTAGTCTATTACCATTATTTATTGTTTTTGTGTCGATCGTTCGATGTTCATGTCATGTGAGGATGCTTTTTAATAAGATGATTGTTTCTTAAGTTCTTATATAGAGCGTCTCTCACAAAAAAAACAGATAATAAAATGCCCAAGTTGTAAAGATATGAGTTACTATTTTTATACAAACAAAAATTACTAAGTGGGTAGGGGTGTGATAACATTTTACCCCACCAATCTTAAGTGGCAACCAAAGTGGCACCGCCAGGGCATGCCACCACATCACCTACCCTTTATGTCAATTCGAACGCAACTTAATTGGTGTATGTTACTTTCTTTTTCTTTTTTTAAATGGTTTTGTGTAAGAGTGCTGTGTTTTGATTGGGTATTGTGGGGCCAAAATGGTATGTGAAATGAACGTTATGAGTGAAGAAGTATTTTGATGTGTGAATGTTAAAAGTGAGTATGTTGAGGTGGCGCTGATGTGAGACTAAAAATTAGGTCTTGGCATGCCAGCATACACAGTTAAATAAATAACTCACACAAAACAAAAACGTGCTATAAACAGTAATTTGGGTTCAAGTTGAATCACAACGGGATAAAAGACTGAAGTCGTGATTTTATTAATAATTGAATACCCACAATAAACCCAAGCCCTGTATTTTATAGGAAAACTAAACTTGAGAAAAAAATTAATCAATTTGTTCTAGAATAAACAAAATAAAGAAAGTAAAAGAAAAGTCACGACACAAAAACAAACACCAGTAGGGTTACTTGTCTCATTCGAGTAACCTAAGTATGTTTTTGAGTAACCTTACTCCCATCACCATCACGACACAAAACAAACACCAGTAACCAATGTTTTGAGTAACCTTACTCTCACCACCAACAATTCATTCCTAAACTTAGGGATTCCATTGAATCATCTAGCCACACACTATATGCTCCATATATTCCTCGTGCTAGCTCGTTAATCATGTCCTTATCAATAACCAAAAGTATCTTGCCAACTCAAAAGTTTGTTCTTGTTAAAAAAAATTATGGCATGGCAGCATGGGAATGATCTAAAGTGCTCTTTGTGTTAAAGCAGGGGCGGACCCACATAGGTGCCGGGTGTAGCATGGGCTACACCCGATTTTAGGTCACGAAATGTAAAAAAAATTCAAAACTGTCATTGCAATGGTATGTGCAACCCCCAAAAAATTTGTGTTACCTTAGTTTCTTATGACGTAACTTTAGTTGGACCAACATTTATTTTGTGCAACACCCTATTGAAAATACTGAGTCCGCCCCTGTGTTAAAGTGTTGTTGATAGGCATTGTCACTTATTTTTTGATTGCCCATATTCCACGTTTGTTTGAAAGAAGGTTCATGGTAGAACTAACTTGGGAAAGAGACAGTCTTTAAACAATGGTGGATGACTTATCAAACCAATACTTCAAGAAGAATATCTTGCATATTGTTAATAGAATTGTTCTATCTGTCATTGTGTATTATATCTCGAATGAAAGTAAGAAGAGAATTTTTCAAAATATTCTTTCGTGTTTTTGCAGACAACAGCAACTCCATGCTGGCCACGACGCCACCACTAACGGTGGCGGATGCTTATGTTAAATGCAATCATAAGAAATGGCACTCCAATATCTTTGAGGGATTACTAAAATATCAAAGTTCTTTCATTTCTTTTGCTCGTCGGATTATTAGAGAAGAAAAAGATAGAGAAGGATTTAACAGGTGAATGAAGAAGAAGAAGTACAGTAATAGTAATAGGGAAATAAACTATAGGTGTTGTATCTTAAGTCAACTCATTTTGATCTGAGTGGATGTAGAGAAGACAAGGGTAATATAGTCATTTTATGGTAATATTGGTGATATCGAACAAAATTTGAATGTACGTGGGTGTAGTGAGTACGAAAAAAAGTAAGTTGGTCATTACGGTACAAATGGGAAAGTAAGTTGGTAATAAACGGCCTTTACCCTTACTTTTATATTGACATGTTTAGTATTCTTTGGTTGTATATTTTTTGATGTGTCTATGTGACCAATATTGTACTACTAAACAACTCAAGTAGAGTACTTTCATTGCATTTAATCACCGAAGTAGAGCAGCTTTGATGTCTTTATTCACACCCAATCCGACCCGACTCGACTTATTTCAAGTTATACTAAAAAAATTATTGGTCGATGCCCCCCGTGGTCAAGTTTCGTGGTTCCGCCACTGACCTCACACCTTTTAGTATGACACTTGCAAGTCCTTTTACCACTAGGATACCCCTGGGTGGTTAAAACTTTCACAGCTTTGAATTTGTCTATTTGCCTCTTTAAAGTTTATAGCCATGCAAGACAAGAGACCGGGTTCTTTCGACCTCATCGTTGTAATTGTAGCGTTTTGATGCGCAGTACTAGTAACTCGTATTTATTTTTGCATTTTCTTGGTGTTTTTATGAACCTAGCTAGGAAATGAATGTATACGACGTGTTTGCAACCACTTTCTTGCATTAATTAGCCGCTGGCTCGACGTTCTCGTCAAGTTTTCCCTCTAGGTATATACCATCTTTACTATCTCGATCTGTATATTACTAGAGTTAAACAAATGTTCTTTCATGTTTTTGCAGACAACAATGAGTCCACCTTTGCCCAAGCTGATGTTGTCCACGACGCCAATGACTTGACGGCGAGCTTATGCGGATGCCATAGTTGATGCTCTAAGAGTTATTTGCTCCAAATTAAGCTTCTTGTTTCCAAAGAATAAAAGTCAAAATTTCACATAGATAATTGACTACACGTAATGGGTACTTTCTTCGTAATCATAATAAGCCTAACTAGTGCATGAACATCCACTTACTCGTGTTGTCACTATCTATGACTTGATATTATCTCAGCTTTGATGTCTTTATATAATAAGTTGAGAGTCCGAGTTTGTTGAATTACTTGAAACTAGAGCTTATTAATGTAGACTTGTAGAAAATACATCAAAATAAATTCAAATTTATTTATAGTTCTTGCTTGATAATTGCTTATATTTTGAAAAATCTCGTGCCAAACACTATCTTAGACTAGCTTCTGTCTTTTGTATCAAAACATAGGGTATTTTTCGCGCAATGTGCTAAGGCTGGGGCTGGAGTTGGGGCTCGGACCGGGACCGGAGCTTATATCATAAGTAAAAAGCTGGAGTTTATATGTTTAGAAAGCTATTTGTCGAATTAGTTGAAGCTAAAACTCATTAATGTAAAATCACATGAAAATACATAAAATTAAATTCAAATATATTTACAGTTTTCGCGTGATAATAATTTTGAAATGTATTCAAGTAATTTGACTAGGTATAAAGCTTTATAAATTATTTCTATAGCTTTAACTTTATAAATTATGACTAATAAATTTTTTCATAAACCCGTATGACAAACAAAATTTATTTTATAAATCGGCTTATTTTACACGTTTAAAACATATAAACCTCTAAAAGCTCGTTGCCAAACTCGGTCATAGTGTCTCATGGATCACATGTCATTTTGAAATGATACTATTATAAAATAGTTTTCTTTTCCTAAAGGAGTGTGTTAAAGCATCTTTACTTGTGAATACACTATACTTTTTGTCTAGTTTATACAATGTTAAATATTATATTCACACGTTTTTCTTTCAATGTAGTAAAAAGTTAAAAACCTATCATTAATATTTACCATTGAGGTCATACTAATTACATCTAATATGTCGCTGGGGTGACAATTTAACTTGAGTAACCACATCTAATACTCGTAAAAAAATTATTTTAATCACTTAAACATATCATTAATTACATATACCATAATATTTTTTATCTTTTATGTTGATATCATGTCACGTAACATTATAAAATATTTATTTTCCTTCCTATAACAAACAAGCAAATAGAAAAAAAAGACAATTATAGTTTGGATAAAGTAACAATGTATACAAGCTTTTTTTTTGGAACGGCAATTTGTGGCTACATGACCCCTAGCCCAGAAGGCGTAGCGAGCCCACACAACCAGGTTGGGTCCAGCCCAGAAGGCAATGGCACCCTTTCCTTTACACACGCGGGAGGAAACCCCTATCGCCCTAGACAAGACTCGAACATGAGACCTTGCCTAGGAGGGTAAAACCTCCATACCATTGGACCAAATGCCCATTGGTCAATGTATACAAGCTGGTTTCATCATACCCCTTCAATCATTTTCGAACACACAATTTTAATAATTAATATGTACAACCACTACCTAAAAACTGACCTACATATAATATAAATATATTGTGATCTTTTTGTCTCTTAACATTTAATTTGTACCGTTTCATGAAATGCAAACTTAACTTTGTCATACTTCAATCAAATTTTTAAAAGCATATGTTGTTACAACATGGAGCAAAATATTGAAGTTATCTCTAATAAGCATAAGCTTTCTAGAAGGGGTTTTTTTTAATGAAATGTTAGTATATACGTAAGATCACAATGTTTATAACGTGACTTCAGCTCACAACTTATAGGTTGATAGATCACTCACATATCACTAAACACACATGTATTTGTAGCGTATACGGAAATGATGGTAATATGTATGGATAAATTAAAGGAATGGTCCGTGTATGTTGATTAGGAACTTATGTGAGACATTCATGCACATGAAGATATCTTGGTGGATGGGTCCGATATAGACCATCAATTATTCAAAGGCATGACATATATATGTGTCGTACGAAAAAGATATTCCTCTTCTTGTATTGACGAGTCGGCCCCTAGCATAGACTAGTCTATTACCATTATTTATTGTTTTTGTGTCGATCGTTCGATGTTCATGTCATGTGAGGATGCTTTTTAATAAGATGATTGTTTCTTAAGTTCTTATATAAGACGCACACAAAAAAAGATATATAATGCCCATGTTGTAAGATAGTGAGTTACTTTTTATACAAACAAAAATTACTAAGTGGGTAGGGGTGTGATAACATTTTACCCCACCAATCTTAAGTGGCAACCAAAGTGGCACCGCCAGGGCATGCCACCACATCACCTACCCTTTATGTCAATTCAAACGCAACTTACATGGTGTATGTTACTTTCTTTTTCTTTTTTTAAATGGTTTTGTGTAAGAGTGTTGTGTTTTGATTGGGTATTGTGGGGCCAAAATGGTATGTGAAATGAACGTTATGAGTGAAGAAGTATTTTGATGTGTGAATGTTAAAAGTGAGTATGTTGAGGTGGCGCTGATGTGAGACTAAAAATTAGGTCTTGGCATGCCAGCATACACAGTTAAATAAATAACTCACACAAAACAAAAACGTGCTATAAACAGTAATTTGGGTTCAAGTTGAATCACAACGGGATAAAAGACTGAAGTCATGATTTTATTAATAATTGAATACCCACAATAAACCCAAGCCCTATATTTTATAGGAAAACTAAACTTGAGAAAAAAATTAATCAATTTGTTCTAGAATAAACAAAATAAAGAAAGTAAAAGAAAAGTCACGACACAAAAACAAACACCAGTAGGGTTACTTGTCTCATTCGAGTAACCTAAGTATGTTTTTGAGTAACCTTACTCCCATCACCATCACGACACAAAACAAACACCAGTAACCAATGTTTTGAGTAACCTTACTCTCACCACCAACAATTCATTCCTAAACTTAGGGATTCCATTGAATCATCTTGCCACACACTATATGCTCCATATATTCCTCGTGCTAGCTCGTTAATCATGTCCTTATCAATAACCAAAAGTATCTTGCCAACTCAAAAGTTTGTTCTTGTTAAAAAAAATGATGGCATGGCAGCATGGGAATGATCTAAAGTGCTCTTTGTGTTAAAGCAGGGGCGGACCCACATAGGTGCCGGGTGTAGCACGGGCTACACCCGATTTTAGGTCACGAAATGTAAAAAAAATTCAAAACTGTCATTTCAATGGTATGTGCAACCCCCAAAAAATTTGTGCTACCTTAGTTTCTTATGACGTAACTTTAGTTGGACCAACATTTATTTTGTGCAACACCCTATTGAAAATACTGAGTCCGCCCCTGTGTTAAAGTGTTGTTGATAGGCATTGTCACTTATTTTTTGATTGCCCATATTCCACGTTTGTTTGAAAGAAGGTTCAGGGTAGAACTAACTTGGGAAAGAGACAGTCTTTAAACAATGGTGGATGACTTATCAAACCAATACTTCAAGAAGAATATCTTGCATATTGTTAATAGAATTGTTCTATCTGTCATTGTGTATTATATCTCGAATGAAAGTAAGAAGAGAATTTTTCAAAATGTTCTTTCGTGTTTTTGCAGACAACAGCAACTCCATGCTGGCCACGACGCCACCACTACGGTGGTCGCATGCTTATGTTAATGCCTTAACGGCGAACTTATGCGGATGCCATTGTTGATGCTCTAAGAGTTATTTTCTCCAAATTAAGCTTCATATTTCCAAAGAATAAAAAGTCAAAATTTCATGTAATGGGTATTCTCTTCGTAATTATAATAAGCCTAACTAGTGCATGAACATCCACTCACTCATGTTGTCACTCTTTATGGCTTGATAATATCTCTAACACTATAAATTAAAACGGGTCTTTTATGAGGAAGATATGTATATAGTTGTATAGAAGATACTCAAATCATTTAAACACATGTACTTTTAACCTTTTGGTTGATGAGTTACTCATGTATTATCAGTATCGAATAAATTTATATCTACAATTTCGTTGATTATATGGTTTATTTGTTTTGTGTGATACTTATAGGTCTGACAATCAAACTTCGTAGGATTGGGTTTCGGCCAAATATTCTCCCCCGTAATCACAAACGATGTGTCTTCAATGTCTTCATTTTCGTTTGATCTTCCAAGCCACTTTTGAAATAATTATGCTCCAAAAGCGTGTCTTGACTTTAGGCTTTCTTTCGTTATTTTCTTTGATAAGTTGATCTTCCATACTTGGTTTATCATAGTCTTGATCAAGTCTTTCTTTATCTTCTTCTAATATAATTTCTCCAAACTTTGAGTCTTTATCATCATAGTCTTTTGAAAAACGAATACTTTCATATGTTGGTGTATCCTTGCTAGATTTTCTTTGAGTCTTGTTGAAGCTTGTGGATGTCATTAGCAATGTTGGTTCTAGATCTTCTTTCACAAGGTTCGATGCTTCTCGTCTTTGGTCTCTTTTACGGCAATGTGAGGCATAATGTCCATATTTATTGCAATTACAGCATTTAATCTTGCTGAAATCTCTAGGCTTTCTCATCTCTTCATTGTAATCTTGTGAGAATCTTTCTTCTTTTCCATTTTGTCTATTATCGTCACGATTTCAGCTATGTGGTGGAATGTATCTTCCTCCTTCTTGATCATCATAGTGATGTCTTCGACCGTTATCGTTGTGCTTTACAAACAATAGTTTGTCTTGATCTTCAAATGCTTTTCCTTTCTTAGCCTTTATTCTTTCTTCGAAGGTTTTCAATATTCCGATTTCTTCTTCTACTGACATTTCGTCTAAATCTGAGTATTGTTCAATGGATGCAACAATCTGAAGGAATTTGTCGGGTACGACATTTAATAATTTTCGTACGACGGCAGAGTCTTCGATTGTATACCCTAGACTGGCGGCTTTGTTTACTAGAGTTGTTAGTTTTACGGTGAAGGTGTCGATTGGCTCGTCTTCCTTCATGTGCAACATCTCAAATTCAGATTTGAGTGTTTGCAATCTTGCTTGTTGAACTCTTTCTTCTCCTATGTGTCTAGTTTTCAAAGCATCCCATATTGCTTTCGCGGTTTTGTGTTTTGTGATTTGAAGCAATTGTTCTTCTGATAAGGCTTGGTAAAGGAATGCGGTAGCAGTTTTGTCTTTTTTGTTATCTGCTTGGGTTGTTTCATTGGGTTCGTCTCTCTTCTCTGTGGTGTTTAACCACGATCGGGATGGCGATTATTAATCGTTCTTATCCTTCTTCTTCTTGTGTTCGTAACCACGGGCTCCCTTATTTGTTCGTGCGAAAACTAGGGTTTCGCAAATTGGGGATCTTGCTAAAAACCGCCGTTAATATGGGGTTTTTCTTTGGATAACCGTGAATCAACTGATGATTCACTCGGATTCGAATATCGATTCTTCAAAGAGGTGTGTTTGTTCCTTCTTGATGTTTTGATTTCTGTCCGTTTTTGTGATGACTTTCGTTATCCAAGTGTGGTTTATAATTCTATTTCGAATCGGTGATAGAAAAAAATGGCTAATCCCTTTGATTTTGGGGTTCCTGGTTTCTGTTTCTGTTTCGATGTGTTTTCGGGTTGAAATCCTTCGTTGCCGGTGATCTTATTCACTTGGCGACGATGTTGGATTCGCCTTATGTTAAAGATGTTTTGACAAACACAGAATTATTTTTGGGTTGTGTTTGTATGATCTAAGAAAACATCTTTTTGGAAAAACCTTGGTGCCGTTTTTGATTCGAATGGAACGCAAAAATGGTATATGATGAATCTTGGTATATGATGAAACCTGCTCTGATACCAATTGTTGGCCCATTTCTATAGATCTTTAATCATCAATATACCAGAAACAAGAAAAAACTGAATTTTCTATTAATCATTCATCATTGTCATCATTCTGATTCATTCTGATGTAAAGAATCATCAGAATGATGACAATGATGAATGATTAATAGAAAATTCAGTTTTTTCTTGTTTCTGGTATATTGATGATTAAAGATCCATAGAAATGGGCCAACAAAAATTTCATGTAATGGGTATTCTCTTCGTAATTATAATAAGCCTAACTAATGCATGAACATCCACTCACTCGTGTTGTCACTCTCTATGGCTTGATAATATCTCTAACACTATAAATTAAAACGGGTCTTTTATGAGGAAGATATGTATATAGTCGTATAGAAGATACTCAAATCATTTAAACACATGTACTTTTAACCTTTTGGTTGATGAGTTACTCATGTATTATCAGTATCGAATAAATTTATATCTACAATTTCGTTGATTATATGGTTTATTTGTTTTGTGTGATACTTATAGGTCTGACAATCAAACTTCGTAGGCAAAGTAATCATTGCTAAAGAATGTTCAACATGATTAGAAATATAGTAACATGTTGTTTGGTAATGAAAAAACAAGAACATAGATAGCCAAAACTCACATGTTTTCAATATACGTGTCACATCAATTAGCTTAGAAAAAATGACAAAAGAAAGTCATCTTTGAAACGAAATTGAATGTTGTTAAGTCTTTTAGTCTAACTTGATTTTTTTGTTCAAAATAATAGTGTCACATGACTCACATGTCTTTATGAAATTGTGCTATTATTAAATACTATATCTTTTTACTTATTTAAAATAATGTGTCAAAGCATCTTTACTTTTGAATACACAATACGTTTTTCTTTTCACGCGATAAAAAAAACATCATTAGTCTTGACCATTTACGTTAAGTTTTATTTCTAAATTAAGAACAGTTATCATTTTATACGTTAATATCACGAGGTTTGCTAACCTGTGTTTCACGACGGAATATTTGTGTACTGGTTTGATTTACAGTTATTTGATACTTGTTGTGACTCATTGAATAACGGTTTGCTATGTATATACGTGAAAAGTACCTAAAACAAACTTATTCAATTTCTGACGAGCCAAATAAAAATATGCCAAATCCCATTATTGTGCTAAACCAATTTGGGCAAAAAGAAAAATAGTTCACGCGACAGCCCAAACATCGAAAATCAGCCTATGTGAATCGACCTATATGTCTGCTTATTGTAATGTATAGATAATATTAATATGTCATGTGTAGTGTGCGTTTGGCACAAAGTATTTGGAAGCATTTAAGAAAAATGATATGTGAGCGTTATGATTTTTATACTCGTTTGACAATTAACACGTAGTTTTTTTTTATTTTACGTAATGCCCCTTTTTTATTGTTACCAAATACTTTTATGAACAAAAATAGCTATCGTTTACAACTTCTAATTACTGTTGTTGTTGCTTACTGCTACTATCTGATAATGTTCTTCACTACTACAACTTATGGAACAATATGTTCGATGACGCTAGTAACAATATACAAACCTGGTTATCATCATACCCTTTTAATCATTTTCGAACACACAATTTTAATAATCCTTTGTAGACGAACGAACTATATAATTTTTATTTATTATAGTGGGAGACATTGTGATCTAGTCTTTTTTGTCTCCTATCATTTGTACCATTCCTTGAAATGAATATTTTAATTGAACTAACCATCGTTAATATAGTTTATAAGAGTATTTTGTTGTTTAACGCGGAGAAACATACTAAAGAAATCTTCTGATGCATGAGCGTTTCTAATTAAAATTTTATGTGACATATGGTTAAAAAAAAACCCTTTATTTATGTTTTATTTTTGCACAATCTCAAAGTTGTTTTGTCCATTTGTCTTATATTCTTCTTACTTTTCATTTAAGTACTTTTTATAGATTGAAGAGAGGAATAAAAAACATTGTTTTTTCATAGCGGGGCATGTCGAGTGAGCGTTTACGAGTGTTTTTTAACTACTAGCAAACTCCAGATTATTCTTGGTACGGCGTTGTTTGTTTGTGACAGTAAGCAACTAGCGTTTTTATATAAACACTTCAAATCAAAATACTACTTGAATAAGCATTTGCTAGCAATTAGCATGTACATTTAATAATTACAACCATACAACTATGCTATTTAACACTTTAGCAAATCTTGCCAAATTTTGCAATTAAATGACTTTTTGACATTTTGTACGTTTTTACGTTTTTTTACGTTTTTTATATTTTTATACGTTTTTGTACGTTTTCGTCTGCTTTCGTACGTTTTCGCGCGCTGTCGTCGGTTTTCGCATTTTTTTTTACGTTTTTTTACGTTTTACAGTAATTATGGAGAACTTGGTGAAGAATTAGCTCAAAGGCACGCAATTTGGAGCGTAAACATAGATATTTTGAAAAACATTGTTCTGACAACTAATACGCCGTATCTAAAGGAAGATACGGTGTATCTGTGCTTTCACTTCACCAAATACCACGAAGACTCAAGAGCTTAATACGCCGTATCCAGAAGACGTCTATACGCAGTATCCAATATATAGTAAAAGAATATTCTGGAAGATATTGAACGCGGTCCCTACTACAAGAAACCCCCAATACGGCGTATCGACCAATTTCGAGACACCTATATAAAGAAAACCCTAAACTCGTTTTTAGGGTGTGCTTAACCATATTGACGAAACCCTAACCACCAAGGACGATTTTCAGAAGGAAAGAAGAGCAAAGAGGTCGAGTAACGTACTTAATTCCATAGAATTCACTTTGCAATCTTAACATATTCTAAATACGCGTTTGATGCGGTCTTCGTTAGACTTCAACAAGAAGTTTTACAACTCCCTAGGCAGAGCACCTAATCGTTGTAGCAGTAGTATAGGCAAGACTCGGGGGGTTATCGTTCACTCGAGGAATAGGTTGGGAAGGCTTGATCACGGTCTAACAGAATTCTAAAGGTTGAGGGAAGATTATTTTTGTATTTTTATATTTTATGGAAAGTAAGTAAATCATATATTTGGAGAGGTTGGTTTGGTTTTAGCTATTAAACTAAAAATAAATCTAAACTACTCGTGATAACAATAAGATAAAAGACTGTGTTTATTTAGTCATGTATTACTTCCTAGATTGCTTCTCCTAGTATTGTTGCCTTGGCACACTCGTGATGGTCTATGTAATTATTCCTAAGTCATGAATGAATTACACGAACCCGTCGTCTACTTA
This sequence comes from Tanacetum coccineum, assembly GCA_026074375.1. Lineage (NCBI taxonomy): Eukaryota > Viridiplantae > Streptophyta > Magnoliopsida > Asterales > Asteraceae > Tanacetum > Tanacetum coccineum. The sequence goes on along the minus strand of BQNB010025474.1, from coordinate 31,784 downwards.
GTATTTTGCTAGAGCAACGCACAAGTAAGGTGGTATTAAGACTATTACAAGGCCCCTAGGGGTACACTAAGTGCATGTGAAATATATTAAAAGTGGATCAACCATATTAGGGAGCAAGGTAGTATGAAGACTGTTACCTAATGGTATCCTTTCTACACAATCTCGTTTTCCTAGACATATCAACAGCGATACACACAAAAGCTGGTTTTCAAAGGTCTAACATACACATCCACCACAAGAGGCAACACCACTAAGATCAACATTCTAGTTTTCATACAATCATAAATAAACACATTAGGAGGTTTAGCCAAGCATGTTATAGACAAAGCAAGAACATAGATGAATCAACCAACACATAGACATACTGAATGATTAAATAAACCTTACTTGATTAAAACATAAGTTAGAGGAAGTACAATAGGGTTTTTAGGCCATAAATTCATCCCTAACAGCTGCTAAATGAACTAGGGTTCGTACCCTCTTTTTATTCTAAAGTGCATGTGAAGGCATCGCGTTTTAATCGTGACGCCGTCATGAAAAGAACATTCTAGATAATGGGTTGGGTCGTGTACTCTGACGTCGTCTTGGAATCTCGTGACATCGTCTTGATCATCGTTGTGACGGCGTCACGTTGTATTTGTGACGCCATCTCCAGCCACTGTAGAGAAATTATTGAGCAATGTTGGTGTAGGTCCATAGTCTTGTTTGTTTCTTCTCCAAATGAGCCCAAGTCACGTGTATTTCCTCCAAATGCCTTCCAAATGCAAAATACCTGATAAGGAACGATTAAGTACCTATTTTGGGCATAAACACACAATTTAGGATGTTAAACGACCCCAAAAAAGTGTATAAAATGATACCTCATCAAATACCCCTACACTTTAGATTTGCCTATTCTCAAGCAAATGGGCTTTTCTACCTAGACAATAACAATATGAGGGGTCATTTTACCTACTCTTTAAAAGTATTTTACAACACAACCTTCTAGACCTTGTAATTAACAGCACATAAAGTATATACTAGCACCTCGCATAAGTGTTTGGGATTCTCTCTTTTACTCGGGTGTATAATAAATTATAACATAAAGGGGAAACGGAAAATCAACACTCATTACCTATCATATCATATAAATTACCATAGGCTTGGTAAAGGATCAAACCTCCACCGCTAGGTGCAAGCATTATTCATTACTATCTAAGAGGTCTTTTAGAGGGTTGTGGGGTGTAGGTGTAAGATAACATATAAAGGAAACGGAAATGGATGGGATACATTTGGGTGGCTTTAGGTAAATTCGAAGTGGAAGGGTTAGCTAATTATTTACACGAATACACGCTGGTTTGGTTGCTAAGCCAAGACTCGGACGAAGATATACAAACTCTACACAACTCTACATCAATCTCTTTCTTTTTCTTTTCTTGTTTTTTTGAATGACATAATACATCACATGGGGTTTATAATACGTACCCCTACACTTGAGCTTTTACATGCTGATATTTACAATCTAACTAATGACCCGATTTAAGGTGGATCAAAATAACATGGAGATCATCTAACAAACGTATGGGGGTATTGACTTAACTTTTCTTCCACATTCTTCTGCAAAATAAATACTACTATGAATCCTAATCGTCCCAAAACTGTATTTACAAGGATAAGGACTTAGCAACCGTGTAATCAATAATTAACTTGGGTTAAACATAATATTTTACTAAAGGAGAGTACATACAAGGTGGGCTAAGGCTATTTGGGTGTAACGATTGGTTTAAGGGTGATAATGCTCTTCATTAAAAATCTAGAATCCACTAGAAAATTACAAGAACCGAGAAAAATGATAGGCTTAGAGAGTTGTACTAGGGCTATCCTGCACTAATGATGAGTGCATGACAAAGGTGTAGGATGGTTATATGATTGATGTGACCATCATAACAATTACAGGTTTAAAACATGAGTTAATCATAATGCCTCTTATCAATTGATTTGGATTTATCTAAGTTATCTATCGTCTTACAAAGGCTAGTCAGATCCTAAACTAGGACCTACAACCGGTACACTCATATGCATTTCACTAACACCAGACATTCCAGAAAAGGCGACAAGGCAACGCATACATGTCCGTAATGATGGAATAGACATGCATGCCTACAGATCGACCTTAACTCGAACCGGGTAAAGATAAAATCATCTTGGGTTACCAACAATGGGTACCCGAATTCCTAAAAATCTAAGGGCGAACCTCACATTTTTGGGGTGGAATTCTAAGGGTTATTGTGCTAGTCATATAAATTCCTATCCATGAGGCGCTATTAATACTCGGTTTTCATCGGTATGTGTCGTAAAAAAATTTAAATTTGGGTAAAAATCACCTCTTATGCTATGTTTCAATATATTACCCATCATTTTAAGGACAAAGCAAATGACAAATGAAAGAATAGTTTCTAAGGCTTATTACCCCCTACACTTAAGTTGAACATTATTTCGATGTTCTCTAGAAGTACCCGTAGAAACGAATAAAGGAAAAAAAAACAAGGAAAAGAAACTAGTACTCCCCTGGTTTGCTTAATAATGTAGAAGAGATATGTGATAACTAAATAAATCGTCCTCCAAGAATCATCCAATGAAACTTCCTAAGAACTTCCAAGCTTCTTCTCATCAAATATAACATATAGTCAAAGACAAAGATAACTACACCAAGCATCTCGATATATAGGATGAGAGAATTGTTAAACTCATTAGGTTTTGCAGGTTTATAACAAAAGAATACATATATTAAATGTTGTGCAAGTTTTATTTTCAAAAATAATTAAAAACTTTAAGTTTTCTAGACCTGGGCGTTTGACACGGTTAGGGTTGTTGTGACCCCGTCATAGGTGTCGTGGTGATGGCATCGTGTGTTAATCATGACGCCTTCTCTACAGTTTGTGAAAACGAAATTTTTGTTTTTGATGAAAAATTTCCTGCACTTGATTCCATAAGTTAATTCCTGTACAAATGGCTGTATAAAACCTGAGATTTAACAATTCAATCATATGACTCAAAACTAACGCGAATTAATCTAAACAATTCATTTAACATGTTTGAATTTGGCTCAAAAGCCGGATAAATTCCCCTACACTCATTGTTTGCAAAATACCTTTGATTGAAATTAAGAGAAGGTTAAAGACAAACAAAGCATGATTACAAGATAATTCAAACATAATAAAACAAATAATAAAGAATTAAAACATACATGACACTCCTAGTTTGCGGGAAAAGTAAATTGGGTTGCCTCCTAAGAAGTGTTTTTCTTTATTTAACGAGTCTTGCAACTAGACTCGGAGTCATACGTCCTTACGTGACTTCTCCTTCATCATCCATTCCTCTTAAATATTTGAGTCCAAGCTCTAGGCATTCTTTATAAAATCCTAGTATCTTGTTCATTACATACTCTACTCCTCTTCTTTTATCTTTATTGTTCCTAAGATAGACTAATTTGGTATGCTCCTTTTCTAAGTCGGACGGTGAATCGTATTGTTCTATCTTATGGGGCATCTTATAAGAAACTTCATCGGTCCCGTTAATGAATCTTACAACTCCTTTGGGTGGGTCATGATTCATGTTGGATATCTCTACAAAAGGTCTCCCTAATACTACTTGCGATAGCCTAGGGTCTATGATTGAACTAATATCCTCAATAATCATGAAGTCTATGATATATGTGAAGTTTTCAATAAAGACGTGCATTCATTTAATCCTTCTTGTGAAATTACTAATTCCTCTATTTGAATCTTCCCTAGGGTTGAGTTTTCTCCTCATGATCTAACTATACATCATTCGAGTCATGATATTAAGAGGGGAGTTAAGGTTAATGTAGGCCTTTTCCACATGCACATTTCCAATGTTGCATGGTATTTTGAGCGAGTCATGATATTAAGAGGGGAGCTAAGGTTAATGTAGGCCTTTTCCACATGCACATGTCCAATGTTGCATGGTATTTTGAGGTTCGATGGGCATCCTTCAATAATGATGGGGTTCCGTAGAAATATTGAAGGGATTGGGCCACACATGAGGTATTTTTGGTACGCGAGTTCACCTAGTCGGGAATATTTCGTAATACTTCACTTCTTGCACTCCTGCTTCGGGTTCATCCTTTTGGGAATTGTCATCCTTTAGGATTATCTCGATAAACATCACATCGTCATTTTCCTCTTTGGTGCAAACGAGTTCAGCGTTGGGCGATATGGGAACCAATCCGAGCGATTCAAAAAGTGAATTGAATTTGAGGACTTTTTCGGTGATGAATGAATTTGATGGATCGGGTGGTGTAGGAGAGTTAGGATGGTTTTTCGGGCTGTCTCTCTCTCTTCTTCCTCATTCTCTTCTGTTTTGTCGTGGGAATCACTTTGTTGCTTAGGATAGATTGTGATGGTGTTGATCGAACTGTGAATTTGTGTTGAGCATTGCGGGTCCATTGTTGGGTAAGAATGAGTAGATGAAACTGGATGAGTCCCTAGTTTCAGGTTCTTAACCGTATCGATAGGCAGTGTGCCCGCTATTCGGTCGGTGATGGCCTTCAACACAGTGTCGATTTTGTTGGTCATCTTGCTTTGCTGTTGTTTGAAATTGGCTTCAAACTTGGATAGTCTAGCATCTTGAGATGCCATAAATTAGGAAACCAATCCTTCTATATTTGTTTGATTGTTAAATTTTTGAGGACGGTTGTTGAAGGAACGGTTTGGGATTGAACCGTTGGGTTGGAACCGGTTAGGTGGGTTTGAAAAATTATTTTGGGAGTTTTAAGGTTGTCTTCACCTAAGGTTTGAGTGACTTCTCCATGACGAATTGTAGGTGTGATCAAAATTGTTTTGCTCAGGCTTGAAGGTATACCACTTAGCTCCTGCTTTATCGGTACGTGAGGATGCATATTCGACAAAGGCTTGTTCGGTATTTTCCATACAATACTGAGTGTCGTCAGTACCACTGCAGATCTCACATGGGGTAGTGATTTTGTTCACATAAGTAGGTTGTGTCAGAGCAAAATGAGCTTCAATCAAGCGTTGAACTTGATTTTCGAGCTCGATTAGACGGCGGTCGGATGTACTTGGGACATCTTAAGGCAAAGCGATTTCCTTGACCGGCTTAGTGAAATCCCTTGGGTCATTCCAACTATCATTGTCATAGAGGGCGAGGTGCTCTAATAATGCCCAGGATTCTTCAGCATTGAGGTCACGAAGCTTACCACCGGCCGATTGGTCAATGGTTTATCTTGTGACAGGATTGATATGGTCATAAAAACTTTAGACTTGGAGCCAAAGGTCTATGCCATGATGAGAGACTTTTTGGAGTAAGTCCTTGAAACGAGTCCATGCTTCGGATAGAGATTCTCCATGATGTTGTTGAAACATCAGGATATCATTGCGAAGTTTTGCGGTCCTTCTCGGTGAAAAGAATTGAGCAAGGAATTGGGTATTAAGATCCTACTATGTAAAGATAGATCGTGCTGGAAGGCGTTCAAGCCAATTACTAGCTTAATCGTGAAAGGAAAATTAAAATAAACACATGCGTGTTCTTTCCTTATTTTCACTGTCAAGGTCAAGTGAGTCCACAAGTTTAAGAAAATCCATGAGGTGTTGGTTTGGATCCTCGGACCCAAGTCTATGGAATGAGCATCTGTTTTGCACCAACCGGATGGTGTCGGATCGAAGAGGTACCACATTGTTCCCTGCGGGGAGCTCGATGGAATTCCTATAGCCCTCGTGGCTAGGTTTGGAGTAATCTCCTAGAGTACGGATAGGATTCTCGTCTCCCATGGTGGTTAACGAGAATGGGTTACAAAACAAATAACATGAAGAAAAGATAGACTATAAGAAAGCTAATATGCAGGAATTAAATCTTACTTGAAAGGATTCAAGCAAGTAGAATTAAGCTAAACTATGATTAAAACCTAACTATTCCTCAGGCGGCGGCGCCAAAAACTTGATGCGATCGTCGTTAGACTTCAACAAAAAGTTTTACAACTCTCTAGTAGAGCACCTAATCGTTGTAGTAGTAGTATAGGCAAGACTCGAGGGGTTGTTATCATTCACTCGAGGAATAGGTTGGGAAGGCTTGATCACAGTCTAACAGAATTCTAAAGGTTGAGGGAAGATTTTTTTTGTATTTTCATATTTTATGGAAAGCAAGTAAATCATATATTTGGAGAGGTTGGTTTGGTTTTAGCTATTAAACTAAATATAAATCTAAACTACTAGTGATAACAATAAGATAAAAGACTGTGTTTATTTAATCATGTATTACTCCCTAGATTGCTTCTCCTATTGTTGTTGTCTTGTCACACTCGTGATGATCTATGTGATTATTTCCTAAGTCATAAACGAATTACATGAACCCGCCGTCTACTTAGTACTCCGCTAGAGCAACGCACAAGTAAGGTAGTATGAAGACTATTACAAGGCCCCTAGGGGTACACTAAGTTCATGTGAAATATATTAAAAGTGGATCAACCATATTAGGGGGCAAGATAGTATGAAGACTGTTACCCGATGTATCCTTCTACACAATCATGTTTTCCTAGACATATCAACAGCGATATAGACAAAAACTAGTTTTCTAAGGCCTGACGTGCACATCCACCACAAGAGGCAACACTACTAAGATCTATATTCTAGGTTTTATACAATCATATATAAACACAATATGGGGTTTAGCCAAGCATGTTATAGATAAAGCAAGAACATAGATGAATCAAACAACACATAGACATATTGAATGATTAAATAAACCTTACTTGATTAAAATACGAGTTGGAGGAAGTACAATAGGGTTTTTAGGCCCTAAATTCATCCATAACAGCTTCTAAACAAACTAGGATTCGTACCCTCTTTTTTTTCTAAAGTTACACACTCAAAACCCTAAGTTCGGGTTTGTATATATAGGAACATCGCTTTGACGGCATCGCATTTTAATTGTGATGCCATCATGAAAAGAATATTCTAGATAATGGGATGGGTCGTGTACTCTGACACCGTCTTGGAATCTTGTGACACTGTCTTGATCATCGTTGTGACGGCGTTACGTTGTATTTGTTACGCCGTCTCCAGCCACTGTAGAGAAATTCTTAAGCAATGTTGGTGAAGGTCCGTAGTCTTGTCCGTTTCTTCTCCAAATGAGCTCAAGTCACGTGTATTTCCTCCAAATGCCTTCCAAATGCAAAATACCTGAAAAGGAACAATTAAGTACCTATTTTGGGCATAAATACATGATTTAGGGGGTTAAACGACCTTGAAAAAGTGTATAAAATGACACCTCATCGGTGTTCGTTCCTTTCCATCATTCGTTTAACTCGGTTAGTTTGCCTTGTTCGTTTATCTATGACATTTGTATGTGTTATAATGGTTAACGGCTAATACCTAAGTATTAGCCAGGTTTATGAAGTTTTAGTGTTTGGTATATGCTTATCGATTTCCTTAATTTAAAGTTGGTTGTTATTTATATACACATGATTATGTAACTAAATGGATATTATTTCATATATTTATATGGATATTTTACGCATTTTTGAGAGGTTATTTATTAATATTTTGGAGCGTTATCAATAGGATACTTTA
>BQNB010025474.1:0-20247 GCA_026074375.1 Tanacetum coccineum | reverse complement strand
TTAACTAATTAAAGACCGAAGCTCCATCGTAGAGTGACCGAGCTTCCTTGTTCGACTCAATAAATTGAGGCTAACATACATTTTCTTTAAGCAGCTTGGCTCACTGAACAAGACCCGCAGGACCGGGTATTATCGTAACTGGATTTTGGGTCAAGGGAGATGGTTCAACATGTGTGCTACTAGAGGAACGCACAATGTGTGTTAACTAAAGATCAGAATCATCTATATCTAGACTTAATTCCCATGGTTCATTTTCGTTATTGAAATTGGAATCCATTTGACATTGTTGGAATAAGAAGGTATGTGACAAATTGAGGAAATGGTGAGGGCTATTTATAAGGAGAAATCTTGAAAGAGTTGGATCACGTGATTTTAACATGTTGTCTATAACTTCAAATTACACGTGATAACATTAAAATAAAATACATAATTTAAAAATACATTACAAACAAAACACTTAGACAATGCATGTTAATTTAAAAATTAAATAGATAAAACAACCTACGCTAGTTATTAAACAGTAAGAAGAATTAGTGATTCTTTGTAGGGGCCAATGAAGATTGATCCATGGTTAGATTCGACAACAAGGTTTTGAAAAATTTGAAAGGTTGGATTGAACACTTGTAGCGACTGGTGCAGTTGTTGGACAAATGAAGCTTCAACTATTGGTTGCTTATCTTTAGTAAATCCAATTAATTTAAGATCATGCTCAATTGGGTATGGAAGGGTGAATAGTTTTCTGTACCATGAAACTTCACCATCATCAACTTGTAGCTCCCATGCATATATAATACTAAAGTCAACAAACTTAAAACTACCAGATATTATAATACAGTCTCCAAGCTGGGAAATATAGTAAGGTGGTAAATATTGGCCGACTAGCATCTCTTCAGGCATGTCTATTACCTGAAATTGGTGAGTAATCAAATCAAATGAAACTAACATGTAAAGTTTGTATGAAATACCATCATCACCATAAAACTTCTCTGAACCAACCCAAAATATTTTTCCACCAACAACGGCTTGACCTGACCGTTTAATTCTTATAGATTCACGTGGCAAACAGTAACTCTCTAGTTTATACCAAGTTCTAGAACTTAATGTAAACACTGACACATACCATGGACCTTGACCATAATAGGGATAATTTATCTTCAAAACTGTTGGGTCTAGCGTGACAGGATGGACACCAAAACCAAATAACATTTTTGGTGAGTCAGGTTCTAACAAGTAATTCATCACTAAAATACGGACCGATCTTTTAAGTGATGGGTTCCAAATTAAAAGCATTGAGTTTTCCCCATATGAAAAACACCATACACCTTCACATGTAGCAAATGGTGTAAGATTGAAAAATTTTAAATTGGAAACGACAGGTGAGAGTGCTAAATTATCATCTACCGAGCATATAAAACCTTCATAATTTTGCTTAAAGGTTAAATATAAACAACAATTATTGCTCTCACGAAAACCGTATTCACGAACAAAGTCGGAACAGTCTATGGAATACTTCCACAACTTTGAAACTGAACGAAATTGAAGTAAAGATTTCACTGGAAGTCTATTCATGATAGCCAATTGAATATCAAATGGTATATTGTCAGACATTGTTTAGAAATTTTACTGGTTATGGATCTAAGATTAATTTTACTGGGTATAAATACAACATTACATATAATATTTAAAAGCATTGATAGGACAACTCTCTGACATTGAGTAGATCACGCTTAACTTTGAGCGATCTACATTTTTTAACTTTTATTTAAAAGCATTGATAGGACAACTCTCTGACATTGAGTAGATCACGCTTAACTTTGCGCGATCTACATTTTTTAACTTTTATTTAAAAGCGTTGATAGGACAACTCTCTGACATTGAGTAGATCACGCTTAACTTTGCGCGATCTACATTTTTTAACTTTTATTTAAAAGCGTTGATAGGACAACTCTCTGACATTGAGTAGATCACGCTTAACTTTGCGCGATCTACATTTTTAACTTTTATTTAAAAGTGTTGATAGGACAACTCTCTAACATTAAGTATATCACGCTTAACTTTGCGCGATCTACATTTTTTAAGGTTGATATATAATTCTTGAAACGAATATGTATTCATAACATTCTAAACTCAACCTTTAGAAAAAATGTTCGTCAAATATTAAAAACTTCAGTGCTTAATTTCATTTTTAATGAAAACCCTACGAGGTCATACGTTGCAGAAGAGTTTGACATACTCAAGATACATGAAATGGTGATGCAGAAATTCAAGTGGAAGCAAATGTTGTTGATAAACTTATCGTTTAAGCTCTCGTCATTTGACTTTGCTGTGATGATCACAACCATCTGAGGTACAATTTTTTATTTGTTGGGTGTGCTTGTAACTCCAATGATGAATTTGCACATTTGTTTGTTTCTGAACAAAAAAACGATCAAAAATACCATCGTCTCATTTGAATAATAGTTATAACAATACGTCTTTTTTAAACAATGGTTTGTCTTGTGATTTAGGCCAAAATGATTTTCATATCAACCACTCCTACAACTTGCAAAATGAGCCACATTTTTCAAATCCGTATCCTCATTTGATTCAGATCAACAATATAAACACATATGATGTGGTTAATGAAAACCCCCAAAACAAAATCCATAAATGGCAAAAGTTCATGTCATTTGAGCCTGACATTCCGGAGACACCAGTTTACAAGGCAAAACCTAATATTTCAAAGCAGTATAGTCAACAATCAGAAGTTGAAAAGGGTAAGATTTTTGACAACAAAGAATCTTTGATCTTGGCTGTTAGGTTGAAAGCTTTAAGCGAAGGTTTCCAATTTTTAACAGACAGATCAGACCCGGAAAGATGTTACTTAAAATGCTATCATTTTACTGAATGTGATTGGTATCTTCGGGCGACCCTGTGGGATAATACAAAGAAATATTACATTACATATCTTAATGATGTTCACACTTGTTCCAAGACTCAAACATATCCTAACCATCAAAATGCAAACAAAAAATTCATTGGTCACCTTCTTACTCCAAAATTACAAGATAGGTCACGGGTTTTAAGAGGGAAAGATATACAACAAGATATTCTATCAGAATATAAAATACATATTTCTTACCAACAAGCAATGAAAGGGAAGCACTACGGTATACAACAGGTGAGGGGTTCACCATACGAAGCATTTGAAATGCTCCCGTATTATTGTTATAACTGACTCGCGGAATCTTATTCCTTTTTATACAAAAATAAATATAAATATATAACAAGGATCAAAATCCACAAAATCAATGAAACCGAAAGTAGTATAGAATATTTCTGGGTCGTTATGTCCCAACGAGGCTTGAATGGAAAAATCGAATGACGGATTGATGATTGATGTTTGAATGACAAAGATTTGGATTTGATTTTTCTAAATAAAATGCAAAAGCAATTAAGGAAAACCTATCAACGAAAGCTATTAAAGATTTAAACCTAAAATGAGACGGGAATGTAAAAACGCGAGCTAGAAAAACTACTAAATTATCAAAAATTAAACCCTAAGGTGATGAAAATGCTAAACTGCTAAGCAGTTTGAGCTCAAATAAGCTAATGGAAAATGGAACAGACAAGTTGGGCACTAAACCTAATAAGCAAATGCAAACAAAGATAAGCAAGGTAAATAAGCTAGAACAGGCCTAGACAAATCTAATAAGCTAAACTAACCCTAAATAAGCAAATTCAACAAGCAATTAAGCTAAATTAAGCAAGAGAAACTCAGCAGTACTAACTTAGAGTTAGTACTGCTAGCTTTGAGTTAGTGCTGCTGGTTTAGATTTAGTACTGCTGGCTTGAATAAAACAGAATGAAATAAGAAATAAGCAAATAAGCTAAAACAGATATTTAACTATCCCTAATAAGCACTAAGGCATAAGAATAAGCAACTAGAATAAACTAGAATGGCAAATAAGCTCAAAACTAAAAAACTGATAAACTCTTAAAATTACTTTGAAAAGGCAAATAAACTTAAATAAGCTCTACTAAAGACAGTAAACGAAAATGGGCTTAATCTACTCTAAAAAGCTAAGCAAATCTTAAATAAGCAGAAATAATAAGTTAATACGCAAAAATGAACTGACAATACTAAGAGTATTAACTACTAGTACTACTTGGAGTTAGTACTGCTAGCTTTAAGTTAGTACTGCTAGCTTTAAAATCCCAAAAGAGAACTAGCAGTACTAACTATGGGTTAGTACTGCTTGTTCCAAACACCCCTTAAAGTTTTCACAAATCATTTTTCTTTTTTTTTCTTTTTTATTTTAAGCTGATTAAAAACAGATTATCAAATAACAAAATAAGACACTTATAAGCAGATTTCAATCAAGAATAAGCACTTAAACAAGCTGAATCAATCTAACAGTATTAACTCATAACTAACAGTACTAACTAAGAAATTTGCAGAAATCACTTTTAAACTAACAACTAAGCAAGATAAGCACTAAACATCATGATAAAGCATAAATAAGCAAATATAGGTAACAAATAAGCACTATAAGCTGTTCTACAGTAAATAAAAAAATAAGAAAAAGAGAGACTTACAACTCCCTTGCTCAAAACAGGGTTAAACAAAGAGTCTACAAGCTCTAGTTTGTATAAAACAAGCTAGTGGGAGTCCATAAGCCTATCCAGAACTGGCTTATCATCCATAAGTTGTGGTATATTTGAGTGAGGAATTTTTTTGTGACTTTACTTAAATTCTTAGTATTTGAGTTAAGACAAATGACTTATATGATTTTATAAGACTTAAAACATATTAAGTAAAGCTTTTAACAAAGGAAATACAAAGATTCAAGAATTGACTTAAAAACTCCAAATTTGCATTAAGACGAAAATTAAAGTTACAAGACTTGGAAGAGTAAAATTGCATAAAAATAAGCTAAAATTTAACTAAGAAAAATCGATCTATATCTTGCGTCTTGGGTTACAATGGCCCTATTTATACTTAAAACTTCCTCCTTGGGTCTTCCAGCTGTGCTTTCTTCTGTGTTTCTTTGTAGAGACAAAAATCCAAGTATGCTTGTTGTGTGAGGTGATTCTAAAACAAATCTCAGCCATTCAATCTTCTTGTGCTTCTTTTTGAGTCATCTAAGCCATCGAAATCACTTGGAAATGGTGAGGGTTTGCCAACATGGCAATTATAAAGCTGGGGGGAGATAGTGGAAGAGGGGGAAATGTCTTACCCAAGGGGTTGAATGGTTTGCAGGGTAAAAGAAGGTGAAGGGGACCCATGAGCTGTTCTTGGGTTTTGTTAGGCGGGAAAGATGATTTTGGGTAGGTTGACAGCTTTGGCCCCTCATCTCTTATAACTTTATTGTAGACTTCACCCTTTTATGATCTGACGATATGTTAGGTTTTACTCTTGTGCGGAGATAGAATTTTGCATTGATCTAAGTCAAGGCGCATCGCCAGTTGTTGATCTCCATACTCGGTTTCAGCCCCATTCAGAATTGTTAGAATTATCGAAAACCAGCTTAATGAACTTGAAGAGAAGGGTTTTATTCGACCAAGTCATTCCCATTGGAGCACCCCTGTCACTCTTTGATCAAGAAGAAAGAGAAAGACGATTCGATGAGAATGTGTATTTGACTTCAAGGGAACTCTAAACATGTTGACTGATAAAGTATAACCGTTTCCCTCTCCCCTTAATTGATGAACTGTTTGGAACATAATTACAAGGTGCGTGTTGTTTCTCAAGATCGATCTTCATTTTGGATATCAACCAGTTATGAGTTTCGAGAAGAAATGAGTATACCGAGACCGCGTTTAGAACTCGATACGGGCACTTTGAGTTCACAGTCATGCAATTTGGAACTGACAAAGCCGCCTGCAAATATTCATGGACTTAATGACCGCCGTCTGCAAACGTATTAGGACTAAATTCGTATTGTGTTCTTTGACGACATATTAATATACTCAAAGGTCAGAAAAAGAACATGAAGTCCACCTGAAGGAGCGATTTATTTAAGACTTACTCAAGAAGGAGAGTTATACGCCTAATTTTCTAAGTGTGAATTTTTGGTGAAAGATGTTCAAGTTCCTAAGTCATGGGGGTAACAGTGACGGTGTATCCAGTGGATCCTAGCAAGGTTGAGTCTGTCAAGAACTGGAAGACTCCTGAATCGTCAACTGAAATCCGTTCATTTTTAGGATTGGCGGGTTACTACCGGAGATTTATTGAGAATTTCTCCAAGATCGCCAAGCCCCTCACCCTGTTGACTCAAAAGAATAAGGCTTATGTGTGGGGCGATAAGCAAGATGAAGCTTTCCAAATTCTGAAGGAGAAACTATGCAATGCTCCTGTGTTAGCACTCCCCGATGGATCCCGACACGACTTTGTAGTCTATTGTGATGCATCAAACAAGGTTTTAGTGAAGGCGTGCTAATGAGCGAGGCAAAGTGATAGCAATTTTTGCGTCAAGACAGTAGTGTAGAAGATGCTTGAGGAAGAATAAATTATACCACCCATGACCTGGAATTGGGTGCGGTGTGTGTTCACTCTTTAAATCTAGAGACCTTATTCATTTTATGGGACGAAAATGTTGTTATCTACCACTGACCACAAGAGATACTTGCTGAGTACATTAGACAGATGTCTATCGTGCTCTAATAGATTAAAGAGAACATCCGAACCCTCAGGATTTCTTAGCAACTAGAAATTCTGAGTGGAATATGGTAAAAAGTTATCATTGGAATTTATATAAAAGTTGCACTAAAAGCCAGCAGTGGGTATGTTTACGATTTGGGTCATTATGGATTAGACTGACTAAGTTGGCTCACTTTCCTACTATTCGTGGAAGACTACCAAAACAGAGAAGCTGACAAAATTTATGTCAAAAGAGGATTGTAGCGGGACTTGGTTGTGCACAGTGTTAAGTGTCAATCATTTCTTTCCATATGGTCGATTCACGTAACACTTATGGCAAGCTCGTCAGGAAGCGTTGGGTACATAGACTAGACATGTGTAGACTTACCAACTCAGACCGATGGTCAGAGTGAGCTTATATTTCAGATGTTGGGAGGGATATGCTTTCGTGCTTGTGTTATGGATTATTGGTGGCAGTTGGGATATCGCATCTTCCATTGATTGAGTTTTTTATAATAAACAGTTTACCACACGGAGCATCTTAAGTGTGCAACCATTTGAGGCTCTGTACGGGCGGAAATGTAGATCCCCCGTGATATGGACTGAAGTTGGAGAAAGTCAGCTTATTGGACCAGAAATTGTGCAAGAAACGACTGAAAAGATTGTTCAAATTAAGGAAAGATTGAAGACGGCTAGGAGTCGCCAGAAAAGCTATGACTGAATAAGAGGCGGTATACCTTCTTGAATTACTAAGTTGGAGGGGAACGTCAGTGTTACTTATGGTATCTCCATGGGAAGGATTGGTACGATTTGGTATGAAAGGAAAGCTTTAGGAGCACCATGATATGTGGGACCATTGAAATCGTTTTTTATAGAGCGTGTTGGACGGTGCTCTTATCGGCCTAAAGTTTACACCAGGAGCTAAGATTTGTGTCACGACATGGTTTCATGTTATCAAACCCTCAAGAAATGCCTGGCTGAGCCAGATGTTCAGGTGCCTTTGGATGAGATCGAGATTGATGAAAATCTACGTTTTGTTGAAGAACCTATTGAGATCGTGGAACGAGATGTGAAAAAGCTAAAGCGAAGAAGAATTCCATTAGTCAAAGTTCGTTGGAACTCTCGGCAAGGAGCTGAGTATACCTGGGAACATGAAGACCAATTCCGGATGAAATATCCGCATCTTTTCTCCGAACCCGTACTTTCCTCAAGTGCCGCAACTTGAGCCTTGAGGACAAGGCTCTTCTAACCGGAGGAGACTGTAACATTCGTATTTTCAGGTCATTTACGACGT
Source organism: Tanacetum coccineum (assembly GCA_026074375.1). Lineage (NCBI taxonomy): Eukaryota > Viridiplantae > Streptophyta > Magnoliopsida > Asterales > Asteraceae > Tanacetum > Tanacetum coccineum. Next base: position 12,331 of record BQNB010025474.1, on the reverse strand, counting down.
CATCTATATTACTAATTATTTTTTTAGTACGCGTTTATTTTTTAATTCTTAATTATATAGTAAAATCGCGTTAACATAAAAATCAACAATTAACGTATAACGGTACACACATAAAACGGAATTAAAGTTTTCGTTCAAGCTAAGCATTTTATTTTTTTTTACGAAAGTAATAATCAAACTTTTTAATATTTTTATTTTTTTGGTTGCGTAACGTTTACGTTTCACAATTAAATTCATTTGGCATACCCGGAAGCACCAAAACTTTTCTACGCTTCAACAAATACCCACATTTATACCCAATACCTAAAAATAACAAAATATCTTACATATATACATGCATAAACCGGATTTGGTGTTTACACATCAAGAAATATCACAAAAATCTCAACTTGGTCTTTTGTACATCACTTGCCATTAAACCTAGCCATACCTCCCATCCTTTTGACCAAAGACTTACATGTTTATGTTAAGGACTTCCATACTTATGACCATACTTTCCTTGAAATCTCTTTCTTGTCTATTGACTAGTCTTATGGTATTTAAGAATTTTCTAGTGAAAATACACACACACTTCTCATATTAAAGGTAGTTTTTTAATAAACACTCAAAAACTCCTCATTCTAGTCCTGCAAACAACAAAACCAACACAAATCCTTACAAATTTCTATTGATCTCAGTTACTACATTCCTACAAATTATCTAAGATGTCCTAAGAAGATTTGTAGGATTGTTAAGTTCTGTTACTACAGTGTTAAGAAAGAAAAATGGTAAAGTATTAGGGTTTAGGCGTTTCAAGATGTGCAAGCTTGGGTTTATACTCTAAACAAGGGTTTTAGATTGTGTTGGCTATAATATTACATCACCATAGAGGTTACCTAAACCCAATTATGTTTTACATTTATCAATTTTATGTGTATATAAGGTTTTATGTAGTGAAAATTCACTATTAGGATGCTTTTAACATGTTTTTATAAAACACTCCAAACTTTCTGTTTGGATTTCGACATATAACCTGGTCATTTTATAATTTTATATGATAGAAATACTCTTCATGACGATTCCAAAATGTAAGAACTCAAAAAACCATTTATAACAAAAAAGCTACGGACGATTTCAAGTTTACGTTTTAAATAAATATTTTTATTAAAATATTTTTAAAAAATTACTATTCTCCACAGAAACTTATATTTTTAAAAAATCATAAATCGATTTAAAACTTTTAAATATGAAGACCTCGGCTCTAAAGAAATCGCTAAAAACGGAGTTAGTTTAAAATGATTAAGTTACGACATTTTACGAGATCTACGATAACTATTAAATCATAAAATAAATAATAACTGTTATGAAACAATTTAAAATCTCTATTATCATCTGAAAAACTACAAAATTTGAAAATGTTATATTTTTTAACTCATTTAATATGATGGCTTCTCAGTGGACGTAAGAAATCAAAAGAAACGGACTAAAAACGAGATAGTTACACCAGTTTTTCAAAAGTCTTATTAATTATAAACGTTTTTACTTTTAAATATGATTTCTCTAAAACGATATTAGATGGTGATATAGCTAATATAGAATTTTATGTGGTGAATTAGTTAATCAATAGTTACTACTATTACTAGGGAGTTTCATAATGACGGCCTCATTCGGGTGGCGTATCGTCGAGGTTGTTGGATTTACGATTTAAGTGTCCTAGTTTCATCGTCACTACAGGCACAATCTTAATTATGATAGCTCACGAACGATTGTATGATGGCCTATTACGGATAATAAATAATCCAAAGTGTTTAGTAATTTACGACCTATTTGGATTAGGTTGCCTTCGGATTCCTTCGTGGCGCCATTTTTCTATTGTGGAATACTATTGATTAACATTCACTCGAGGTGGTGTCATGCCCCCTTTTTACTACTTGATTGTTTTACATAATCTATGAGGTGAAATTACAATTGCCTTGTTTTAACTATTGGACACAAGTGTTTTTCTAAGTGATTTTCAAAGTGTTTAAACAGTGTATGCTATCCAGATTTCTGCCTGATATTATTGCTAAGTTACCTTTATTTGACGTGAAGTCCCTATTTATCATGAAACAGTTAATTGTATTGTATAAGAGCTGTGTTGTGGATAGATCTAATCAGGACTAACATCCCTAACTTTCCTTGGGTTACTAGTTTGCAAGGTGCATTTAACCATTGAGAGTTTAGGTTGTTGCAAGCATCCTATTTTCTGATTGGGGCAAAAAATTTGTTAAGGCTTCGTGTCATGAGCTTAGTGTAATAATAAAAGTTTTGGAATACTGAAATGTGGTTTCAGTGTCTACTATTACTTTGATCTTGTGGTTCCAACCTTTTTTACCGATAAACCTATGATTTCACTCTCAACCGTTGTGGTTGACTTCTTTTAGCATGTAATTTCAGGTCCTAGGGCATGAAGATTGGAGGGGAGCCGTGGCGGATATCAATGAAGACGGATTCTGTATTTTATCTAAAGGCCTATGTAACTTTTATTATCTTTAAGAAACTTAAGTCATCTTTTGGTATTTGAAAGCTTTTGGTTGATAATTAAAAATGTATGTGAAATGTTTTATGAATTCATAAAACATATGGTGACCTAATGTCATGAACTTGATAATTTTTCTATAGCATCGAATGAAATTCTTTTCTTAAAACGTTCATTTAAGATCGTTTCCTTTTCTTGATTGTTGTACTTTGACGTAGCATCACCCATTGTTACCATTCGCTGCTACCTGATTTTGGGGGGTGTTGTTTAAGATGGTCCAGAGCCCAATGTTATAGGGATCTGGGTCATTTTAAAACCTAGTCTATAAAACCATAAAGTTTAAAGGTTTTCTTTTCTTTATTTTTAAATACAAAATATTCATCGCTATCCAATATCCACGCGGGTATTCCATGATCCTTACTTACTTTTACGATTGTAATTATTGCATTATTTTAATCTTATAATATATAATACTTGGTTTTAAATGTCGATCTCTATACATGATCTTTTGACATATTCAATATCTATACGTATCGGTGGATTATATTTATATTGACCATTCCCGATTAATCATGGTATTATAGAAAATTTATTTTATTTGGTTAGCACACCAACACCATTTTAGTTAGTTGGGCACCTTAGTCTTGTTAAATAACGTGTTCAAAAATAGACATGTTGCCAAACCCGGATTAGGAAGTTTTGATGTTTATCATTGGAATGGATTGGTGGCATTCCCACCGAGATATCATCGATTGTATGCAGAGATTGTCGTTTATCCTCTTCCGATTGGCGAGATTTCTTGAAGTTCAAGGCGAGAGAAGCCGGAAAAGGCATCTTGGATCACTTGCGTTGTATCAAGGCTGGATAAGAAAAAGCTTGAGACATCCGTGTTGTCCGAGATTTCCCTGAGGTATTTCCAGACGATCTGTTAATTTACCTCTTGTGCGAGAGATAGAATTTCGCATTGATCTGATTCCAGGCGCATCGCCAGTTGTTAGATCTCCATACCGGTTAGCCCCTTCAAAAATGTTAGAATTATCGAACCAGCTTAAAGTACTTCAAGAGAAGGGTTTTATTCGACCAAGTCACTCACCAAGGGGAGTACCCGTGCTCTTTGTCTAGAAGAAAGACGGTTCAATGAGAATGTGTATTGACTACAGGGAACTAAACAAGTTGACTATAAAGAACCGTTACCTTCTCCCCAGAATTGATGACTTGTTTGACCAATTACAAGGTGCGTGTTATTTCTCCAAGATCGATCTTCGCTCAGGATAATCATCAGATTGAAGAGTCGAGGAGGAAAGATATACCGAAAAAGACCGCGTTTAGAACTCGATACGGGCACTTTGAGTTCACAGTCATGCCATTTGGGCTGACGAACGCGCCAACAATATTTATGGACTTAATGAACCGCGTCTGCAAGCCGTATTTGGACAAAGTTCGTTGGAACTCTCGGCAAGGAGCTGAGTATACTTAGGAACTTGAAGACCAATTCTGGAAGAAATATCCAAATCTTTGCTCTGATACCATCTGTAACACCCCCAAAATCAGGTAGTATCTTATAAAATTATAAAATATCCGAGTTTCTTATCATTTTGGAATCGTCATGAGACGTACTATCTTATAAAATTATAAAATGACAGGTTATATGTCGAATCCAAACAGAAAGTTTAGATGTGTTTCATAAAAACATGTTTTAAAAGCATCCTAATGGTGATTTCACTACATAGAACTTATATACACATAAAATGATAAAGGTAAAGATATAAAGGGTTTTAGGTAACCTTATGGTGATGTAATATGATAACCAACACAATCTAAACCCTTGTTTAGATTATAAACCCAAGCTTGCAAGATCTTGAAACCATAAACCTTAATCTTCCATTTATCTTGCTTAACACTTGTAAAGACTTAACCAAGCCTTTAAATCTTCTTAGGACATCTTAGATATGTTGTAGGAATGTATGTAAATGTGATAAGTAAAATTTTGTAAGGATTTGGTGTTGGTCTTGTGGTTGCCGTGAGCTAGAGAGGAGGAGGAGGAGAGGTTTTTGTGTTTTACACCTTAGAAATGAGAGTGTATGTGTTATCTTGCTAGTTACTTTCCTTATATACTATCCTGTATAGCTATATTATAATAAGGACTAGGTTTATAAAAGACATGATGAGGAAAACAAGGAAGAGTTGGTCATTTTTCCTAGTGAAAGTCTTGGTCTAGGTATGGGCTTTACTTGTAGAAGTCTTGTGTTTTAATGAGATGTGTATATACAAGACTTTAGCTAGATATTTAAGATATTTCTCTTGTGTCTCCATGACCTAATTGGCCATAATTTAAATAGGTAATTGTGCTATTTTATAAAATTTGGGTATTGGGTATAATTGTGGGTATTTGTTGAAGCGTAGAAAAGTTTTGGTGCTTCCGGGTATGCCTAAATGTATTTAATTGCGAAACGTAAACGTTTTACGCAACTAATAAAAATAAAATATAAAAAGTTGATTATTACTTTCGTAAAAATAATATATTGCTTTGCCTTGACCGAAAACTTTAATTCTTTTGGTGGTCCATTTTACGTTAAATTTTTTGATTATTAGTTTACGCGATTTTACTATTCATAAGAATTAAAGTAAACGCGTACGAAAAAAAATAAATATAACAAAGATACGTCGTAAAAGACAAGAAAATACAGAATGGTTTACAGTATCCTCCGGATAGAAGAGCTTGTCCCTCAAGCTCAGTAGCCACAGCCAGAGGAAAGTACGGGTTCAGAAAAAGATGCGGATATTTCCATCTGGAATTGGTCCTTCATGTTCCCACAGTTAACTCAGCTCCTTGCCGAGAGTTCCAACGAACTTTGACCAATGGGATTCTTTTTCGCTTTAGCTTTTTCACATCCCGCTCTACGATCTCAATAGGCTCTTCGATAAATCGCAGATTTTGATCAATCTCGATCTCATCCAAAGGTACTTAAACATCTGGCTCAGCCAAACATTTCTTGAGATTAGACACATGAAACATGTCGTGGACACAGCTTAGCTCCTGGGGTAACTTCAGAGTCGATAAGCCACCGGTCCAACACGCTCTACTATTTCAAATGGTCCCACATATCGTGGTGCTAGCTTTCCCTTCTTACCTATTCGTGAATACTACAAGACGGAGAAATTAGCCAAGATTTATACCAATGAGATTGTAGCGAGACATGGTGTGTCGGTGTCAATCATTTCAGACCGTGATGGTCGATTCACGTCACACTTATGGCAAAATTTTCAGGAAGCGTTGGGTACGAGACTAGACATGAGTACGGCTTACCACCCTCAGACCGACGGTCAGGCAGAGAGGCTGCGACTAAATCAGACGCGTGAGGGAGGATATGCTTCGAGCTTCAGTTTTATAGATTTTTATGTGTCAGTTGGTATACTCATCTTCCATTGATTGAGTTTTCTTTCTTATAATAACATTTACCACACGAGCATATAATTGCGCACCATTCGAGTAGCTCTGTACGTGGGTGCGCGGGTGGATGTATAGGATCCCCAGTGATAGGGACCTGAAGTTATGGTTTAAGTCCAGCTTATTGGACCAGAAATTGTGCAAAATCGACTGTAAATTAACATTGTACTCTCAAATGAGAGTTAGAGTGATTGAAAACAGGCTAGGAGTCGCCCAAAAACATACATATGCGTGATAAGAGGTGTAAACCTCTTGAATTCCAAGTTGGAGACCAGAGAGGTTACTTCAGGATATCTCCATGAAGGTGAGTGGTACGATTTAAGCAAGGAAACATAGCACACAACGATATGGTAGATACCATTTTGAAATGAGTAGAGCGTGTTTGGATTCCTGGGGTGCGTTTATCGCTGAAGTTACCCCATACTAAGCAGGTGAGCCACCAACACACACACACACACACATGACACACACACAATCTCAAGAAATGATCTGTGCTGCGTGCGCGTGCGATGTTCAATCTTTGTATGAGAAACGAGATTGATGAAAATCTGCGATTTATCGAAGAGCCTATTGAGATCGTAGAGCGGGATGTGAAGAAGCTAAAGCGGAGAAGAATCCCATTAGTCAAAGTTCGTTGGAACTCTCGCAAGGAGCTGCGTGAGCGAGACCTGCAACATTAAAGATACATTCCGGATGAAATATCCGCATCTTTTCTCTGAACCCGTACTTTCCTCAGGTGTGGCAACCTGAGCCTTGAGGACAAGGATCTTCTAACCGGAGAAGACTGTAACATTCTGTATTTTCAGGTCATTTACGACGTCATCTATTTTACTAATTATTTTTTTTCTCGTACGCGTTTACTTTTAATTCTTATTATATAGTAAAAATCGCGTAAAACTAATAATCAACAATTACGTAAATGACACCAAAAGAATTAAAGTTTTCGTCAAGCAAGCCAAATATATTATGCTAGGTTTAATGGCAAGTTCTTAAAGATAATAAAAGTTTTTAAAGATAATAAAAGTCTTTGGTCACATACATTTTTAATGGCATGAAGATTGGAGGGGAGCCGTGGCGGATATCAATGAAGACGGATTCTGTGTTTTATCTAAAGTCTATGTAACTTTTATTATCTTTAAGAACTTAAGTCATCTTTTGGTATTATGAAGCTTTTGGTATAATTAAAAATGTATGTGACCAAAGACTTTAATTATCTTTAAGAAATTTTATTATCTTTAAGAACTTGCCATTAAACCTAGCCATACCTCCCATCCTTTTGACCAAAGACTTACATGTTTACTTGTAAGGCTTCCATACTTATGACCATACTTTCCTTGAAACCCTTATCTTGTCTTTGACTAGTCATTATGGTATTTAAGGACTTTTCTAGTGAAATACACACACACTTCTCATTTTAAAGGTGTAAAACACAAAAACTCCTCCTCCTAGCTCACGACAAACAACAAACCAACACCAAATCCTTACAAAATTTTATTTATCACATTTACATACATTCCTACAACATATCTAAGATGTCCTAAGAAGATTTGAAGGCTTGGTTAAGTCTTTACAAGTGTTAAGCAAGAAAAATGGAAGATTAGGGTTTAGGGTTTCAAGATCTTGCAAGCTTGGGTTTATAATCTAAACAAGGGTTTAGATTGTGTTGGTTATCATATTACATCACCATAAGGTTACCTAAAACCCATTATGTCTTTACCTTTATCATTTTATGTGTATATAAGTTCTATGTAGTGAAATCACCATTATGATGCTTTTAAAACATGTTTTTATGAAACACATCCAAACTTTCTGTTTGGATTCAACATATAACCTGGTTATTTTATTCTTTTATAAGATAGTACGTCTCATGACGATTCCAAAATGATAAGAAACTCGAAAAACCGATTTATAACGAAAAAGATACGACGATTTCAAGTTTACGTTAAATATATACTTTTATAAAACTATTTTTATAAAAATTACTATTTGCCACAGAAACTTATATTTTTAAAACATAAATAAATTGATAAAACTTTTAAATACGAAGACTTGCTCTAAAGAATCGCTAAAACAGAGTTAAAACGAATAAGTTACGACATTTACGATAACTAAATCTATAAAAATAAATATATAACTGTTATGTACAGTAAAAAGATAAAATCACTATCTCAGAAAAACTCAAATTTTGAGATATGTTATATTTTGATTAACTCGTCTTAATACGAAGGCTTCATATGTCTGTGTATTGTACGTAAGAAACGAAAAGAAACGGTTTAAAAACGAGAAAGTTACGCCAGTTTTATAAAAGTTTTATATTATATAACGTGTTTACTTTTAAATATGATTTCACTAAAACGATTGTAGATGGTAATGGTAGCTATATAGTACTTATTTGTGGAATAGTTAATCAAAGTACTATATACTAGGGAGTTTCATAATGAGGCATCTTCGGGGTGCGTATCGACGAGTTGTTTGGATTTACGATTTTTAAAGTGTGTCCTAGCATCCTCATTAAGTCACTACATGGACCTTTAATTATGATAGCCCGAACGATAGTATGATGAGCTATAACGACTTTAAATAATCAAAGTGTTTAAGTAACTTATACTCGACCTATATTGGATTGTTGCCTTTCGGAATTCTTCGTGAGCTATTTTTCTATTGTTAATACTTGTTGATTACCATTGTCACTCATGGTGAGTTCATAGCCCCCTTTTTACTACGTGATTGTTTACCAAAGTCTACAGGGTGACATTACATTGCTTGTTATTACTATTGGACACAAGTGTTTTTCTAAGTGTTCAAAGTGGTTATACAACGTGTTATGATATCCAGATTACTGCACTGAATATTATTGCTAAGTTACCTTATTGCCGTGTTGAGTCCCCTATTTATCAGGAACCGTTATTGCTATTTTAGTAAGCTGAGTGATGTGGATAGATTCTACGGGACTGGACAATCCCCAGACTTTCATTGTGTCTCTAGTTTGATCAAGGTGCATTTAAACATTGAGAAGGTGTTAGGTTGTTAGTGCAACGCATCCTATATTCTGATTAGGGCTCAAATCTAGTTAAGGCTTCGGGGGTCATGAGCTTAGCTTAGTGCAAATAATAAATGTTTTGGATCTCCCCCCCACCCCCCCCCCCCCCCCCCCCCCCCCCCCCCCTATGAAATATGTTTCAGAGTCGATGGTATGTGCTTAATTACACATACCTTTTACCTTTAATAACAAGCTAAAATAAACCAAAAAACGGACTTTAAAATGCTCAAATATATGCTGTTTTCTGCTATTGTATTGTGCAGGAACGGGATTAACTAAGAAAAAGACGGAAAAACAAAGCCAAAACGATAAACCGGAATCGGAATGGAAAAGAGCTGTGAAGCCAAAGCCAATCGAAGCCGGAAAGTCAATTCAAATCAAAAATGTGTCAACAGGAAAAGTCAACTGGTCAAAGTCAAAGTCAACACACTAAGTCAACCCCGAGGGCCAAAAGTCAAAGAAAAATATGAATCGTTGGGAACTGAAAATTGCAGTCCCATTATACTTATACTTAAGAAGAAAAGTGAGAGGAAAGAAGAGTAGGGCGAAATTGCCAATTAAGCAAAGTTGTACTAGAAGGGGAAAGCTTTGTAAAGTCATTCTAATCTTGATACACCACAAGGACGGTGGGTGACAAGGTTTATATAACTCTCTGGGGGACTTGTTTTGCCAAGTCCCCAAAGTTATATTAACCAACAAGGACGAAATGTTGCTATAACACAAGGAACTTTGAGGCCGGCCTCATTTTTGCCCATTCCCCAAACCTTCCACTCAAAGTTATATTTTCATAACATCTTTTCCCGCCCATCTTTTTCTCCCACAGAAACTCAATCAGGGTTAACATAATCCCGGTTTTACCTGTAACACCTTCACCACCTCTTTATGGACAATCTAAGCCTTCCTCACAGCCACTACCTTTCCCCTTTCCTAGCTGTGAGAATGCCAAGTTGGCAATCCCACACCTCCCAAGGGCTTGTTCGACGACCAAGATTGATTTAGGATGAAATTGGAGGGCTAAGATTCGTTTGCTTCTCCCCCTCTCACACAACTAACACAAGAACTCTTCTATAAAAGAAGTAGAAGACAGAAGAACAAAAAAGCAAGTTTTAATTTCAGTTTGTAGTTTTTTTTGTAATTTTAAGCATTTTTCTCAAGTTTTTTTTAAGCAATTAGCTCTAAGCACTTGTACTCTCTTTGTTTCAGCTTGTACCTCTTCATTTGAGAAATAATATTCAGTTTCAAAGTTTACTTGTTGTTTATTTTCAATAACAAGCCGTTTTTACTTCAATAAGCACCAATAAGCTCATTTGAGCTTATTCTTGTTAAAAAGCTCAAATTCAATTGAAGATTTGTCAAAAGTCACTTATTTACTCATTTAAGTCCATTTATATCAAAATAATGACATTTGAGGTCATGAGATCCATTGTGGAAGCAACAAGAAGGTAATAAGCTCCCAAGAGCTTATTGAGCTTTTAAGCTCAGGTTTAGAGGCTAAGGAGCCATTAGGACAGGGTTTTAAGCCACTCACTCAGATAGAGTGGCTTTGGTTCTGAGACAACAAAGTTCTCAGGTTTAATTTCTTAAGTTTCATTTTTAGCTTAATTTTAGCTTTATCTTTTGCTTATTTCTATTCAAATTTTGTGTAATTCTCTTTAATCATGTTTGTTTAGGCTAAATCTCTGGCTGTTTTAAGTTTTCATTAGGTTAAATTTATGTAATCTTAGTTTATAACTTAAAATTGTCATATTAGTGCAAAAAGCTAGTAGAGAAACTAGCTTATTTTTCCAAATAAGCTAGGCAATTTATAGCTTAATTAGTTTAACTAGGTCATTTTAAGTAAGAGTGGATAAAAAGTTTTAAAAGTTTTAGCTTTAAAATAGATTTTTAAGCCCACTTTAGTTTGGCAGTTTTAAGTAAAAGGGTGTTTGGCATAAGCCTAAAAACGGGTCAAAATGTTTTGACTTTGGGTTAGGGTCACTTAGTCAGTTTAAGCATCATCTTTGAGCTAGTTTAAAGCTGTTTTTAAAAGTTTTTTAGTTGAAAATTTGTTTTTCAAAGGTTTATGAACCCACTTTGAAACTGTTAGGTTTTTAAGAAACCCACAAGTGCTTATTTGATTAAGCACTTGTAGGTTAGAGTTTTTGCCTCAAAAAGTTTGTGTTTTGTGTATGTTAAAACTCCTGTCAAAACCTTTGGTTATTTTGACTTCTTGGGTCAAATTCACCCAAGTTCTTTGTGCCACAGTTTTAACAATCCCAAAACACCTTTTTCACCATCAAAAATAAGCAAGTAAAAACAATTTTTAAAAGCTGAAAATTGGTGCACAAGCCCCTTTGCTATCATACTCCATCTGTTTAAGCTTATTTTATTGTTTAGAGCTTATTTGACAGCTTTTTGCAAGCTGTCAAATAAGCTACTAAAGCTAAGCTTAAATCTCCCCTGGTGCAAAGGGGAGATTTTAAGCCCTTTGTTCTTTGTCTAGTTGAGTTCTAAAGCCCAACTTTTTGGCTTATTTTAAGAGTCTATAAGCTCTTAAATAAGCCCTACAAGTTTCAGACCTTGAAGAGCTTATTTGATGGCTTATTTATAAGCCCAAACATGCCCTTTGACTGTTTTTGCATGATTTAGGTGAAGTGATTGCTCAATTTCCATTTGTGCTTATTTAGCTTATGTAATAAGCTCCTTTGTGTTCTAACAGCTTATTTAGATTAGATAGTTAGTTGTCAAGCTTATTTAGCTTATTTGTCCAAAACTTAAGCCAATTTAGCCTTTTAAGCTTGTTTTAAGTTTTTTTTTCCATTAAGCCCTTTGTCCCAGCTTAATTAGCCTATAGCTTTTCCTTTTCTTTTTAGCTTATTTAGGTTAGTGTAGATCCCTTAGCTTATTTTAGTTCTTGCCTTAGCTTAATACGACCCCAAGCCCAAAAAGACTTAAGCAATTTTAGCTTAAAAGCCTCTTAAGCTTGCTGTCAACTTTAAGCTTATTTTTAAGCTTATTCTTTTGATAAAAGTGAAAAGTGCATTTGTTAAAGTTGTTTAATATAAGCTCCTTAATAAGTTTGTAGTTTTAAGTTTTTGCTGAATCTAAATTTTTAATAAGCCAAAAAAATAAGCTAGATCGTAGGGTTGGTTTGGTACTTTTCTTAAAGTCCAAGGGTTACACGTTTTCATAGTAGTGTAAATTCCCAAAACTTTACCCGCCTACCCTTTAGTTTCATTTCGTACATTTCCTACCCTGGACTTTACAGTTTTGCAAAAATAAAAAGACAAGGGAAGACAAGGGACCCGGGTGAGCAAGACTCGAACCCGGGACCCCTCGATACATCCCCTCTCTTTCAAGCATACTT
>BQNB010025473.1:10552-59600 GCA_026074375.1 Tanacetum coccineum | reverse complement strand
ATCTTGTTTAACCACTAGAATCAACCACGTATCCACACGTAGCTCTGATGCCAATTGTAGGATCGTTTAATTTATAACACGGGTGATGATTCTTGTGATTGGGCTAGTTTCTAGAGAGAGAAACACATGAGAGGGATTTTCTAGTGAGAGAAAATGTGTTTAATAAGAAAAGTGAAAATGACTAGCTTACATCTTCCAAAGTTGGAAGAGGCTTATATAGCTTTTACAAAATACCGGGTATTAGAACCCGACTTAAAACTGAAAGACATACGATTAACTATTAAACTACGAACTTTTATAAACAATAAATATACGGGGTGACCGAGTCTTTTACTCATATCTAACACTTTGTTAAACTAACCTTTCGAAATTGATCTTATGCCAATCAAACTCGGTAGTTTCGACGTCGTCATTGGTATGGATTGGCTATCCAAGTATCATGCTAGAATTATCTGTGACGAGAAAGTCGTCCACATCCCCATCAATGGTGAAACTTTGATCATCCGAGGTGACCAAAGTAAAACCCGACTAAGTCTCATATCCTGTATAAAAAATGAAAGGTATATATCCTGAGGTTGTCAAGTTTTCATAATCCAAGTAATGGAGAAGAAGTCGGACAAGAAAAGACTAGAAGATATCCCAGTAGTCAGAGAATTCCTAGAAGTTTTTCCTGAAGATCTACTTGGCCTTCCTCCCGTTCACCAAGTAGAATTCCAAATTGATCTAATTCCAGGAGCGGCACCTGTAGCCCGAGCACCTTATAGATTAGCTCCTTCATAAATGTAGGAACTATCAAACCAACTTTAAGAGTTGTCAGATCGAGGTTTTATCCACCAAGTACTTCGCCTTGGGGAGCTCCTATCTTGTTTGTCAAAAAGAAAGATGGATCTTTCAGAATGTGTATCGATTACCGGGAGTTGAATAAACTTACCATAAAGAATCGTTACCCATTACCCAGGATTGATGACTTATTTGACCAACTTTAAGGTTCGAGTGTCTACTCGAAGATTGACTTAAGATCAGACTATCATCAATTGAGATTCAAGGATGAAGATATTCCCAAGACTGCTTTCAGAACAAGATACGGACATTATGAATTTCAAGTAATGCCGTTTGGTTTAACTAACGCACCTGCTGTATTCATAGATCTCATGAACCGTGTGTGTAAACCATACTTGGACAAATTCGTAATAGTGTTCATCGATGATATTCTCATCTACTCTCGTAACAAAGAAGAGCACGCAAATCATTTGAGAAGAATCCTAGAATTACTCAAGAAAGAGAAGTTGTATGGCAAATTCTCCAAGTGTGATTTCTCGATTCGTATCGTGCAATTTCTTGGACACTTAATTGATAGTCAAGGACTTCATGTTGACTCTGCCAAGATTGAAGCAGTTAAGAATTGGAGATCTCCTACTACACCCACAGAAATACGTCAATTCTTAGGACTTGCCGGCTATTATCGGAGATTTATCAAAGATTTCTCGAAGATTGCAAAGTCTTTGACTGAATTAACCCAAAAAAACAAGAAGTATATCTGGGGCGAAGACCAAGAGTCGGCTTTTCAACTACTTAAACAGAATCTATATAAAGCTCCAATCTTAGCATTACCAGAAGGAAATGACGATTTTGTTGTTTACTGTGATGCATCCCATCAAGGTCTGGGAGCGGTGTTAATGCAAAGAGAGAAGGTTATTGCATATGCATCCCAACAACTTAAGCCTAATGAAGAAAACTATACTACTTATGATCTCGAATCAGGAGCAGTAGTGTTCGCTCTTAAAATTTAGAGACACTGTAATGTATTGTGTTCACTAATCATAAAAGTCTTCAGCATATCCTTGATCAGATAGAGTTGAACATGAGACAACGTCGTTGGCTAGAATTGCATACAGATTACGATTGTGAAATTCGCTACCATCCTGGAAAAGAAAATTTCATAGCAGATGCCTTAAGCCGGAAGGAACGAATCAAACCACTTCGAGTTAGATCATTCATTAGTTATGACCATTCATCCAAAATTACCATCACAAATTCTCAAAGCTCAAACTGAAGCACTCAAAGAAGAAAACCTCAAGGCTGAAAACTTACGAGGAATGGACAAAGCATTTTAAATACGTCCTGATGGAACTCGTTGTATTAAAAACCAAAGCTGGTTACCACGTTTTGGTAATCTGAGAGACTTAATCATGCATGATTCCCATAAATCAAAGTATTCCATTCACCCAGGTTCTGACAAGTTGTATCAGGATCTAAAGAAACTCTATTAGTGGCCTAACATGAAGGCAATCATCGCTGAATATATTGGCAAATGTTTAACATGTTCTAGAGTTAAGGAAGAATGTCAGAAGCCATTCGGCTTACTAGTACAACCAGAGATTCTTATGTGGAAGTGGAAGAGAACAACAACGGATTTCATCACAAAACTACCCAAAACCTCAAACAGAGGTTATTATCGATCGTCTTACCAAATCCGCACATTTCATCCCTACCCGAGAGACAGATAGTATGGAAACCCTTACAAGGTTGTATATCAAGGAAATAGTCTCCCGACATAGAGTGCCGATATCCATCATCTCGGATCGTGACAGTCATTTCACATCCAGATTCTGGCAATCATTACAGAATGCTTTGGGTACTTAATTAGACATGAGTACGACATATCATCCTGAAACCGATGGACAAAGTGAAAGAACCATCCAAACACTCGAAGACATGCTTCGAGCCTGTGTTAAGATTTTGGAAAAGGATGGGAAAAACACTTACCATTAGTAGAATTTTCTTACAATAACAGTTACCATGCCAGTATTAAGGCAGTACCATTTGAGGCACTTTATGGTCGAAAGTGCAGATCACCTGTTTGTTGGACCGAAGTTGGAGATGTTCAACTCACGGGACCAGAAAATAATCCATGAAACCACTGAAAAGATAGTGCAAATTCGACAACGATTGCAAGCTGCAAGAGATTGGCAAAGAAGTTACGCCAATATAAGGTGAAAGCCTTTAGAATTTCAAGTTAGATATCGTGTGATGTTAAAAGTGTCACCTCGTAAAGGTGTCATCCGATTCGGAAAACGAGAAAATCTTAATCCCCGGTACATTGGACCTTTCAAAATCCTTGAATGGATTGGCCAGTGGCATATAAACTTGAGCTTCCTGAAGAGCTCAGTAATGTCTACAGTACTTTCCAAGTTTCTAATCTAAAGAAATGCTTATCTGACGAATCCCTTGTCATTCCAATGAAAGAGCTTCGACTCGATGACAAACTTAACTTTGTGGAAGAACCAGTAGAGATCATGGATCGAGAATTCAAGCAACTGAAATAAAGTCGTATTCCTATAGTCAAAGTAAGATGGAACTCTAAAAGAGGACTAGAATTTACATGGGAACGCGAAGATCAAATTCGTGCCAAGTATCCACATCTGTTTTCAAACATCACTCCGGTATCCAACTAAATCTCGGGACGAGATTTCTTTTAAGGGAGGGAGACTATAACAACCCGTAATTTTCATCAATGTAATTATCCATCTATTAAATTAGATGCACTGTAATATCCATCTATTATATATACCACCTTTTTACAGGGAAATTTTTGCTTTATCTCATTATGCAACGTAACTTGCATCTCTAAAGTAAACGAGCTCACGCAACCTACCTATGCCAATTCTATCTATGTTTATATCATGTAAACATCCTAATATGTCAAGTCTATATCTTAATATCATTTTTACCAAGTACATTATCCATTTAACGTACCATTTACAACGTTATGTCAAAACAAACATTAAACGTTAAACGTTTATATCAAAACCCTAACTATATGTAATGTATACATATAAAATGAATGTGCAAGCCTTCAACGTTTAATCAAAACCCGAACTAATCTAAGTATACCACACAATATAACAGAATGTGGCACAACTCACTTCAATCATATGTACAATTGGTACGAATGCACAATAAATGAATTAGTAACATTCCCTCCAAGTCAATGAACAATTCATTTGAAGCTTAAATGTACAAATCCATGAAGCAACAAATTCAAACTTTGACCATTTCCCCATCCAAATTCACCTCTCAAATTCTTACCACCTTTTAAACACAATCATGGACAGAGACGGACTTTAAGGGGTGGGGGGCATCTAACTTCTAAACCCTAAATCCTAAACACCCCTAAATCAAACCTTAAAACCATAATCTAAAAACCTAACCTAATCTAAAAACCCTAAAACTCCTAACTTTCATTTTAATCCTAAAACCTTAATCCTAAACCTTAATCCTGAAACCCTAATCCAAACACTAAATCATTAATCCATAAACCCTAAACCCTAAATTATTCTTAATCCTAACCCTAAACCTTAATCATAAACCTATTTCTACCCGAAAACCCTAAATCTTAAAACCATGGTCCAAACGCCCCTAAATCTTAAACAAGCACCTTAAGCACCACTATTGCATCACCATGACCTCACTAAGCAACCACCCTAGCACCTCCCTCACACCACTATCATCACCACGTCACCAACTTGGGCACCAAGGTAGTTTGTCACCTCCTTAGTTAGCCGTGACCTTCCACCACCCTCCACCATTCATAGCTATCTTCCTAGCTTATAAGAATCACCATATAGCCTCCTTTAGTCACCTCAACAAGCTAGGACACTAATCAAACATGAAAACTTGGGCACCAAGCCCATTCGAGTCCTATATAAACCATCTTTCAAACACACCTCAATTCTTCATCACAAATACAAATGGAATTCTAAACCAGACCAAGGAGGATCAAGAGAAGCCCCAAGATCAGAATTAAATCCAAGAACCAAGAGAAAGAAGCCCTTGAAGTCTTTACTAGGTGTGCGAACCCAAAAACCCTCATTCGACCCATTTTGAGCTCAAGTAAGCTTAATTCTTGTTCAATGAGCTTATTTTCTATTTTGAAACTCTAATAAACTTCTTAAGATCATGTGTAAACTCTTATTTAAGCTTTTGATTCACAAACCCATGCGTTTTTGGTTAAAACTCTAAAAATGACCCGTTTTAATTTTCTAGCTAACGAATCCTTTTTCTAAACTTTTGTTACGTTAGAACATCTTATTTTAGCTTATTCTAATAAGCCATAAGCTGCAAAACTCTTTTGGATTTCAAAAATATCAAAATTATGAATTTTGGACTTAATTTGCAAATGTTTTCATGCATAGGGGTATATATCGTAACTTTCTGAAATTTATAACTAGAGGGGCTGAAAATGTCATTTTCCTAAAGTTATAACTATAAGGACCTATCTTGCCAAGTTTCAAAGTTAAAGGTTTAAATTATATATACTTTATATATAAAGGACTAAACTTGTAAAAGTTTATAAATCGAGGGTATATATTGCCATTTTTGCAAACTTAAAAATATAAAATATAATATTTTTATATAAATTATAAAAATATATATTAATATTATAAGACTCGATTTTATTAAAACCCGATACATTTATCGCTATTAATCAACGATCGACGCATTATAAAACAATTACGTTATATAATTAACGTAATTTATCATCGACTAGCTTTTGAAGAAACTTAAAATCTTATCGTATCACGTTACTAGGGAATTTCATGTGAGGGGTTCCATTTGGGTATTTGTTTTGACGAGTTTGCTGGGTTTACGATTTAAAGTGCCCTGACTCCTCAAACGATACTACATGGCCTCTGGATTATGATAGCCCGAACAGTGATACAATATTTCCATAAGTTAATAAATCAAAGTGATACGTTAAACTTTATGAAGTTTTGAAAAATAAATAATCAAATTAAGACTTGACATATTACCCAGGTTGCGAGACAAGGCCGTTACTTTCAACTGATATACTTTTGCCATCAATCAGATTTCCCTGTTAAGGTGAGTTCATAGCCTCGCATTTCAATCTTTAAATGTTTCATAAACCTGCGAGGTGGATACATAGCAAACCACACCATGAATGCAAGAAAATTTTCCACGTATGCAAACCTAATGCAATAAATGCCAACGACTACAAATATGCCATTACGACCCCACAAACATGAACCGATAATTACTCATACTGGATTACGCGCGAAAGCTGTGAAAATAACCATTGTGACTGAACAACCCCATAGTATATGATACCTGTACAATTTGGTAAATCAAACGCACTATTATATATATGAATAAACATTACGGTGTTTGTGCAAAGGGCACCCTTTGGGACAACTACTTGTGATTCTTGCAATATCACACGGCATTCGGTGTCCATGACTAAGGTAAGTAAACTGTTTCTATGATAGTTGTATCTACATTGCAATAATTACTATTATGTTAGATAAAACAAACGGTACCCCCCTGTTAAGAAGACTTGTATTTTAACTATTTTAACAAAAACCTATAATTCACTCAACCATATGTGTTGATCTTTTATCATGTTATCTCAGGAAATTGAGAAATATTGCACAGAGGTTGGCCGTCTGACTTAAAAGATGCTAAATTGTTATTCATATCCAAACTTTATGTTTCTAGATTTTTGGGATCTCTCTTTGTAAAACCCGATGAAATATATGAATATAACAAAATTTTCCAAAATTTCCACTTTAAATAGTCGATTTTCTATGATTATGACTGTTGTACTATGAAGTAAGACCCCAGATTAGCTTTCGCTGCTATATTTGTCAAAATGAGGGTGTTATAGATTGGTATCAAGAGTCACGGTTATAGTGAACAAGGTTGAAACCTTAACTATAACTACTTTTCTTTTTTCTAAGAAAGTCCTTCGTGCCACAATATCTCCGACTATTAAGTAAACAGCTACATACTATTCTACTATTAAATAGAATAACTTATGTTATTACCGCTTGGATTGTTTAACAGATTTATGTCTTCCTTCCAACCACCTTACTTTCCAATATTGAGGATTCTATTCCTCTAACTTCTAGACTATATCCCGGCTTCCCCGGACTATTCCCCAGCTTCACCAGGAAATACTTATTCCAGATCTTCAAATAACTTATTTGGTTTAGTTCCAATAGCTTCACCAACTCTTTCACTTTTTCATGATGACCCCTATATAAAGGTCATGCAAGCATATTATGCTAAAGAATTACCTATTCCACCACCAACTATTGTACGTCCATCTCCAATGCTATTACTAATGTTTAATCCTCAAGAATTATTTCTTCCTGAGGAATTATTGTCACCTAAAAAACGAGGCTGTGACCGATCATCCTCCTCTACTTCTGCCCTACCTCAAGTATTTGAGATGGAAGAAAGCTCTCGTAAGGCAAGTTTGGAACGTCACGAGGAACAAATTGTGGAAATTTTGAATCACCTAGATGAGCTCTCTCTCGACCGCATTGAGCACATGGATTACAAAATAAAAGGTCTTGGAAAAGGTCGGGTGATCATACAACAAGATTTTGACAATCTGGAAACTGAACTCCAAGAGGCTCGTACTCAAATTGCTAAACTTCAAAGAAAGCAAATGGGAAATAATAGCAAGATTTCTCTGGCTCGCTTCAGGATTGCTAATCTAGAACAAATCATCGAAGATATCCATGTTCGTCACCAAGCAGATAAGGAAAGTCTTCTAGATGCAATCTATGAACACAAGAACAACCAGGAAGGACCATCGGACTACTAGATTAGATACTAGTTATAGTTTTATGTAAGAATTATAGACCACAGGATGTGTGGTATAAATAACAACACTTGTCAAATTTTGACTATGTACAGTACAAAGGCAAGTTGTTCATGATATAATAAAATGGTGATCCCGATAGTACTTCACTCTTCATACACATCCCAAATATTCTATATTACGATCTCTCATCTCCGTCTTCATCATTAGAATCTTCATTATCGGTTAAATTAACTAACTACCATCTCTAGACTATCCTTTTGATAAGTTTATCTCTACAAAGTTAATTATCATTATGAATCATACGTGACCCCTAGAAAATGAACTAATAAGTCTGATGCTTGTTAGAAATTCATATAAATAAAGTATCTATGAAATCACTATTGAGACAAGTTTTATTTTAAACTTTAAGCATTTGTAAGAAAACTTATGATATCATTCTATTAGGTTTTGTTTTATTTTGATGAATGCCCCTAAAAAGTGACATCAACATCCTAACCACCAACATGACTTATAAGGGGCAGCCATTAGAAACTAGTTGTGACAGTGTAGCCGCATCTCTGGAACACACGCTGCTAACCATGGCGAAGTACTAACATCCCAATCGGACACCGGACCTACGGAACTCCTGTAGCAAAGAACAGAAAACTAAAAAGTAGTTCATAAGCTGTTCAACATTCTACCTCAATGGTACGGAAGGCGCAGTTGGCCCACATAACGCTGGTTTGGAAACGACCGACTCAAATTTTCTTGTAGCAACTGTGCCGAGGAGAACAAAGTGACATTTGCTACCGGTACCCTGACTGATGACGCTTTATCTTAGTGGAATACATACGCCCAACCTATTAGAATAGAACAAGCTAACAAGATCACCTGGACTGAGTTGAAAAGGCTCTTAACAAATAAGTACTGTCCTCAAACTGAAGTCAAGAAAATAGAAGATGAATTTTACAATCTAACTATAAAAGGAAATGATCTTAAAACTTACTGTTATAAAGATTCCAGGAATTAAGCAGACAGTATCCCAAACATGGTACCAAACACCGAGAAACTCATGGAAGTTTTCATCGGAGGATTACCCAGAAGTATTGAAGGAAATGTTACCGCCTTAAAGCCTCAAACTTTGGAGGAAGCCATTACCATAACCAGAGATGGGGCCAGGAATTAATATTAGTGGGAGCTCAAAAAAAATTCTAATACTAGCATAGAATTTCTTGTCTCTATAAAATTTGGATTTGAATAATAACTGCAACAGTACGCAAAGTGTTTGATGTTGCTGATTGCTACCTATTATCATAAAACAAAAAACCTACTCCCAAGTATTCTGTAGCTAACTGTACAGTGTAATAACTCAAGTGTTTGCCAAAGAATTAGACCAAAAACGTTTTAAAATTAAAAGAAAATAAAATCATTAAAAAAATAGTAAATGTTCACAGTTACCCACACTTGGTATACTTTCACGTGAAAGGTGAACCTTTTTTATGTTTACTTTTCTCTTTTTTTGTCTTATACCAATCATCTATTCATCTTCTTCATGTATCTTCTCCACTAAAACACTATTGCAAAACAACCTTTTAATTTTCCGATGACCATAATGGCAACAAATTCTTCTTCAACAACAACTTTGTTAACAGATTTCGGCTATTAGCAGGGGCCAAAACAAACCATTAGCAGGGGCCAAAACAAAAACTTACGAAACACGGACTGAAATTTAAACTACAAGTTAGACGTGTTAGGCCGGTTGGGGGGGGGGGGGGGGCTAAGCACCCGCCAGCCCCCCTACTGGCTCCGTCCCTGACCATAACTCAGAGGTTGATGGATCAGGTAACAAAGCACAATTCTATGCACGGAATCAATGATCACAAACGAAAGTTTGATGATAGAAGGAACACCACTAACAACAACAATGTTAGCCTTAAAATATGGTGACATATCGGAATTACATTAGTTTTCATTAGGCAAGAACTACAGGGACTAGAACTGTTAAGTTAGTATAGTGTCCCTTGTCTTGACCTATATATACCCCTCCATACTTCCATGGAGGGGTGAGGATTCATTTTGTAAAAAGAGAAGTGTGTTCTTGTTTCTCTCCTAGACACACACCTCTATCCCATCTTTTTCCTTCTTCTCTCGTAATAATATGGCTAAACATTTGTTCAATCCTCCCCGACCTCCGGATCTTTCTTGTGTAGCTAGTGATTTCTTATTATAACAATTGGCATCAGAGCTAACCAGGAGTGTTTTATATCATGTGTTTGTTGTTCATGTTTCGGTCACTGTTCAGATCACTGTTCATCAATTTTTTTTACATTTTTTATGAGTTGTTTTTTTTGGTCCTTTGTTCCCCAAAAATGCCACAAAATGATAACTGCCATGGTGCATATTTTTTCAGTTTATTTCAAAGCTTTTTGAGAAGGCTTATTACTATTTGGTTTATTTCATTTTCTGGGTTTTATATACTGGTTTCATTTTGATGAAAAAGACAACCAGATCCATTGACGGTGGTACGATTTTTTTTGGTGGGTTGTGAAGGACACCGAACGAGTTCATTTCAATATGAGCCGAACGAGCTCAATCTTTAAGCAATCGAACGAGTTGCTTTTTTAGTTAGCACCGAACGAGTCACAATCATTTGAAGACCGAATGAGTGAAAATCATTTGAAGACCGAACGAGTGAAAATCCTTTGAAGGCCGAACGAGTGTACAACCTTTATGAACCGAACGAGTTTTAAACATGGGTGAACCGATCGAGTGATGTCATTTGAGACCCGAACTAAACCCAACCGTGTCAACTTGGTATTTACCGAGTTGACCGGGTCGACTCACTGAGTCATTTGAACCGGTCATTACCGAGTCTAAGGTCAACCGAACCAACCACCACAGCCACGTCATAACAAATCCAAATACAACAAAACTAAACCTAACCCTTTGTCACAAGAATACCTCATCCTCCATCTCCCACAACATCAAACTCGACTCTAAAAGAACTTAACAAAGATCTCAGATTTTGTTTCTTTTGTGTTATTCAATTAAATTTGAGACCAATCAAGATCTAAACACGAAACGAAAGTCATCACTGATCTATGTAAAGGTTGTGATAACCTCATTCAATCTTCGAAAATATAGAATGATTGATAATAATTATGTTATAATTGATTCTTTGCTTCGATTGACACAAGAACAATCAAAACAAAACCTTACCCGAGACCCTTAACAGATCTTGAAGCCTTGAGCACGTGTAACAAAAGGTATTACAAGTTGTTGAAAAACAAATGATTTGTTATGGGAATAGATGGTTCGGATTTGATTTGAAGAAGGGATGTATGGGTTTCGATTAGTTATGTTGAAAGGATATGAGATTGAGCAGTATTTTTTTTAGAGAGAATGCTTATGTGGTAGGCGGTTGAAAAATAGGTTTAGGGTTAAGTGTGAGAGAGTTTAGGGGTTGAATCAACTTTATATTCCCTAACATTTTCTATACACATGACAGTAACAAATTTGGATGTGGACTAGTACCATACAAATCGAGTGGGCTTTCGCTTATAAAAATGCAGGGTTGGGCCGGTGTTATTGGATCCCAACATGGGATGAATTTGGGTTATAGTTACACATGGGCCAAGATTTTTGTAAATCATTTGGTAAATGACAAGATGCTAGGCCGAGTTTAATGTTGGGCTGGAATAATGATTGGTCGGTTCTAGTAATATAACTATCTACATGGGCCGAGTATACACTTTTTGGGATGGCATTATGCATAACCGAAAAATTAGGTAGTTAAGCATGGTGTTATTGGATTAAGCCGGGTATAAAACACTATCATGACAAGTTTGACTAGACAATGTTTATTCATTAACGACAATTCAAAACAACATTTGTCCTAGTTTAACGACATTCACAAACAACAAACACGATACATAACACTAAAACGATCCGAATAAGATTCACTAAAACGACAAATGGCTAAGGATCCGGATTACGATGACAAGTGATCACGGAGTTGATTTGGTATCCCTTATTTGAAATTGAAGTGGGTTTCACGAAGGCGTCTACTTATTTCATCATTGAGACTTCCTTCTACTTTCTACCCCTTTTCTTTAAACCCAATCAATCGATTGATGACTTGCTTGAACGTATACAACTTATGATTGAGACTTGAATTATCTAGTTTCTAGTAGTCGGGGTGGTTGGTTGAAGACCTAGATAACTATCACTTAAAGGAGTTACGTTGTAGTACTCAGTGTCACATGCAGATGTCGATGTGGATAATTTCAAGAGGTGGTGTACTTCTTATACTTTTAGGACTTGGGTTTAGAGTACTTATAGATTTATTCTTGCAACGTTCTTCAATCAACAACAGTGCAAACTTAAGTAACAAATTTAGGGGATTTTACTTCATTTTCAAGTTTGGTATATCGGGTTTACTTCATCATGTGCTCACAACAATAGCCGACAGAATACGAGGTTGGTAAGTTAGCCAGAGAGTTTAAAGGATGAGATGTAATCAGCAAATCTCATGAGATATTATTTTACTATTCCAAGACAATGGTACTTCACAGTCTATGCAAAAAATTCAAAGTTCTTAAACGACACTCGTATACAAGACCTTGATTATACCAAGTTTTCTTCATTCTTGCTTCATCTCCTACTACGATTTGTATAGTCAAGAGGGTAATGGTTCGTTTGGATTTCAAGATTTGTGCTTAAGACAAGAAATTCTCGTGTATATGTGTGTACACAACAATGATGCTTTCGAGAGTTCGAAACCATCATGGGGGAAAATGTGTACTTTGGTTACCATGTCAACTTCTAGGGGGAAGTATTGTATACTACTTTACTTAGTATGGTGTATGAAGTATACTGCATACGTGAGAAGAATTGTTGCTGATTTCTCGCATGTACCCCCGAACGAATATTCACCAAGACCCAATGACAAGAAGCAGTAGTACTTGGTGTAGCTTTTCTTCAACGAAATTTCATTGTGCACGTCAATGACATGTAGAAGATGGTTGAAGCTACATCAAAGTTTTAGAATTTGCTCAAGATAGGGATGTTGTTGTGGGGGAAGCTGATTCAGAAACTTTGCCAAAAAGGAGTCTATGAAGAAAGCTTTTCAAGACATGCTGCATGAATTAGGGGGAAGTTAATCCAACTCATGCATACTACAATGGTTCCAGAACAAGTAAAGACAATGAAGATCCAAGCTGGAGTACAAGTTTCAAGACCAGGAGAACTTAGAAGACATCTTCAGCTTTGGAAGCGCTTTGGAAGACTTTATTTTTTTCGAAGACTTTATTATGTTGTAATTGTACTTGATAGGAACATTGTAAGTAATGTTGTATGTCCACATATTGGGGGAATATTGTTAGCCTTAAAATATGTTGACTTAAAATATGTTGACTTATATTGGGGGAATTACATTGTTAGCCTTATATATATATCGATAAATAATTCCTTCTCATTCTTGTCCATTGGTAATTCGGAGATTTCGCTTGCACAGTTATAGTTAAAAGATTTCAAAAATTCTTTTGTTCATTTTCTTCTTTGAAAATCTTTTGTTCTCTATAACTTTAAGCCTCTTTATACAATCTGTAACACCCCATTTTTATAATGTCTCAACGGAAGGTCCATATGGGTGCGTACGTCATAATATATACCAACTCAAGATAGAAAACGACTCGAAAAGAGACGATTTTAAAACATTCCATTCGAAAATAAAAAGTTTTACATCATAGGTTCCCAAAAGGTTTCCAATAATTCATACGAACATTTTTGCAAATCGACCTTCGCATGACTTATATTTAATGGGCTTTCAAAACATTTAGGTTACCAAAAGCGACAACCAAATCTCCATCGCCGAATTTACCTCAAACCTGAGATATACGTGCTAAAACGTCAACAATAATGTTGAGTGAATCCATAGGGTTTATATATTATAAACAATAAAATTTCCGCAAAACAAACGAAACAAGTATCAGTTCTAATATCATCAGGATTATGACGATGCGGCTAAACAAAGTTATATATCGGGGATTATTAGAAGTCTCATGACATTGAACGTACCATATAATTATGTTGGGGGTCCACAAGGTATGACCTACTATACAACACTCGCAATGATGCATATTATTCTCAATACAACGCATCCTTGTGTCATATATCCCGACACTTTGGACGATAGTCATTCGTCACGATTGGAGTGGCAGCCTCCAAATAGTAAACTTAATTCATGTATAAGCGTCTACCATTTCCGGTATTAACCATTCATGATTCCAGCAGGTCCTTTTATCCTAAGCGATGAAAGCTTACTTCATACTAAATAAATCAAGGCACTAGCATACAATCTCCTTGTGTTTCAATTTTAAAAAAGCAAGCATGTTATTCTCCCGCGCGGTTTAAAAAACAATTAAAGTGAAAAAAATGCGAAGGCTATGAACTCACATGGTGATGTCGAAAGAGAAGATCGATAGAAAGAACTCGCGTAAGCGCGTCGATCAACCGAGACCCTATACCAACTTTAATGGTCTTAGATGCGTAGACGATAAAATTAACGATGACTCGTAAAATAAATAAGTATGTATATATACATGTATTTTATATGATGATCATGACCCAATGATTTAATTATTTCACACTTAGGTTTTTTTTCTAGGTTTTTAACTAGTTTCTATTTGCCATTTTTACTCTTATGGTCCAATATATCCCAAAGAAGCCTAATAGGTCCAAAGTAAGTCCATTAAGTGGTTTAGGGTGATATTATTAACCCAAACCAAGGTCTTAGCCATTATTAAGCCCAAGTGGGTGGGCTTAAAGCCAAGTCCAATTTGTCCATTTTAAAACATTGGGCCTAGTTGCCCAATTAGGATGCCCTTATGGGGGGGACCCATTTAAGCTGTAAATGAGTCGTATTATAATATTTTCAAGTTTCTCAATGTCGGGCCATGATTTATTATTAGTAAGCTTAACTTTAAAAACTTCCCAAAATTGGTCCTACACCTCGGGTTTTTAGTTACAAAAACCTTTAACATAGTAAGAGTGTTCGTAGTAGTAAATTTTGTATACTTTTATGTTTAACGAAAATAGTTGTAATTTATAGAAAACCGTAAAATGAATTAATTTAATATATTTATACTCATAGGCTTTTATAATTTAATAAGTCCACTTATTACAGATTCAAACTCCATTTTTATTACATCTTTTAGTCATACATATACATAGGGTTACTTTTATACATAAAGGTCAAGTTACAAATTCGAACTGAAATCTCACTTTCACCATTTTTGATGCCATTTACAAACCATAATGAATTGGTTGATCACCCAATTGGTCCAGAACCTACATGATTTTATCTAGGTCTCATAGTTTTAACTTTTTAACCAACTCAGTACGTAAGTATGACTTTTTGTGCCATCTGTATAGCAAGGTCAGAATCCACTAGTTTTAGTATTTTGACCATAGACTTACACTCAATATTTAACATTCCAATGGGGAGAACCAATTTGCTTTAATATGTGATCACAAGACATTTTGTCTTACAACTTAAATTATTCAAATAGAAACTCTCAAAGTACGCAAATTCCAGAACTTACTGTTAACATCACCCATAAATTTTTAGTGATTTTTCGATACGAGTTCAAAGTTTTGAGTAAGCCATTTTAACCTAGATCGAGGCTCATGGACAATTTCACCTCTTGATCATCATATATCATACATTTACATATACAATAAGGATATCAAAAATACAATAATAATGGAAATAAGTAGAGTTTTACCCCAAATAAATGATGAGAATGATCAATTGATCAAAAAAAAAACAATAATAACCCTTCTAAGAGTGCCAACTTATGGATCATCACCCAAATTAGTTTTTAGATCGCCATTTTTCATTTCTACCCAAAAACTTGAAAACTTTTTGTTTAACTGCAGCCCCAAAAGGATAAAAACTTCTTGAATACTTCACATTTCAAATCACCACAAAGAATCAGAAGATTACACTAGGTAGTCATATTCACGTAGGTGTTCAGGCATATGAATCTTCCAGATTTTTATAAGATTGGGTGTGAGTGTGGTGTGGTTAGGGTAGGTGGCTTCCAAGGGAGCAAGAGAGGGAGTAAGAGGAGTGCCAAAAGTGGTTGATGAAGATAGCAACGTAGTATGTATGTGTTGGTCAAAGGGATGGGCCTTTATAAAGTCTTGGACGAAGAAGGACATGCGGTGTAGGCATGTCGCGAGCGACACTCTTCATCTTCTCATGGGACACCTATTCTCGCTGTATATGTGATCTTATCTCGGTCCCGCGCGAGTTGGGATGGTTTATCACTTTAAGGGGGGTGAGTTGTATTAGACTTCCCCAAGCGCTTTTGAGAGTTCAAATTTGCGGTCATTATCACAACGACCTTGATACTACACACTAAGGGTATCTGTATTTAGATATCGTTTTTCGTAAAAGTAAAAATTAGTTAATACAGCAGACACGAAAAATAAAAACGTATACAATAAAAATAATTTTCTACAGAAATTCCCGATAACATAAAACATCGATACTTACGTAGGATTCTCCGGTTTCTTCGTTTGACGTTACTGTAATGTGCAAACGTAAACCCTAATTTCTTTCTGGTAATAGTGAGTTCCTCTCAACTTAAAAGAAAATTATATTAATACTCGAGATTAAATAACGACCTAATGTGACGATTGTCACTCCATCAACACAGATTAAAATCTATCATCTCTCAAGAACCTCCTAGGAGACTCAACTCAAACCTCTTCCTGATAACTTGGAATATGTATTTTTGGAAGAACCATCTTTTCTTCCTGTAATCATATCATCTCAACTTTCTGCTCAAAACAAAAGCAAACTTGTATCTGTCCTTAAAAACATAAAGAAACATTTGTTTGGAAAATAACAGATTGCCAAGTATCTGCATTATTCTTAAAACAGATACAAACTTCTAGATGATAAGAAACATTCCAAAACAAGAAGTATAAATCCAAACATGCAAGAAGTTGTTAAGAAAGAAATCATGAAACTCTTGGATACCGGTATTATTTATCCAATTGCTGATAGTCCTTGGGTTAGTCCTATTCACTGTGTACCAAAGAAAGGCGGTATTACAGTAGTCACGAACGAAAATGATGAACTTGTCCCAACTAGAACCGTTACGGGTTGGCGAGTATGCATCGATTATCATAAACTCACTGAAGCAACCACAAAAGATCATTTTCCTTTGCCGTTTATGGATTAAATGTTGGAAAGACTAGCAAGAAATAAATAATTATGTTTCCTCGATGGTTTTTCAGGATATTTCCAAATTCCTATGGATCCTAATGATCAAGAAAAAACAACATTCACATGTCCCTTCGGTACATACGCTTATAGGCGAATGCCTTTCAGATTATGTAATACTCCAGCTACATTTCAAAGGTGCATGCTGGCAATCTTTCATGACATGATTGAAGAATCAGTCGAAGTATTCATGGACGATTTCTTCGTCTTTGAAAATCTTTTCGACAAATGCCTAAATAACCTTGATAAAATGCTCCGGTTGTAAAGATGTCATCTTGTCTTAAATTGGGAATATGTACACTTCATGGTCAAGGAAGAATGGCTTGACACAAGGTGTCTGGCGCAGGCTTAAATCGATAAGCAAAATCACGTAATCTCAAATACTTTCACCCCCTACCAACAGCAAAGGTTTTAGAAGCCTTCTAGACTGCCGATGTTATTGAAGATTTATAAAAGATTTCTCGAAAATTGCTCGACCTATAACTAAGCTTCTTGAAAAAGATACTCCGTTTGAATTTGATGATGAATGTCAAAAAGCATTCAAATAAAAAGAGAAACTCACATGTGCTCCTGTGATCGTAAGCCCAAACTGGAATCTTCCATTTGAACTTTGAGGATGCAAGGATCTTCACCAAGTCGAAGTTGTCTTAGGTCAAAAAGAGGGAAAAACTTTCACCTAATCTACTTCGCAAGCAAAACTCTCAACCAGCTCAACAAAAATACACCATAACCGAGAAAGAACTTCTATTGTTGTCTTTTTACCTTCGAACAAATTTAGATCCTACTATACATTAAAAAACTTATCGTTCACACTATCACCCACGCTTAAACATCTGTTTACAAAAACAAGAACACAAAACCCCATCTTATTTGATGGATTCTACTCCTACAAGAATTCAATATATAAATCAAAGATAAAAAAGGTACAGAAAATGTTGCTGCCGATCATTTATCTTGGATTGACAATAACGAGTCAAGTGATGACAGTGAGGTTGACGACAACTTTCTTGGATAAACCCTTATAGAAATTAACACTAGAAATAAACCATGGTTGGCATACTTTGCAAACTATTTGGTGAGTGATATTATACCAAAAGGGATGACATACCAACAAAAGAACAAATTCTTCTCTGACCTCAAACAATACTTTTGGAATAACCTATCTTTTCAAAGTATGTCTAACGTATGTATCAGACTGCTAATTATCTAGACCATAAAACTCTAACCATTTTTAGGATTCAATGTCACCACGGACCAACCGGTGGACATTATGGACCGAACGTAACCGCTAAAAAGGTCTAGATTCAAGATTTTAGCTGGCCAACAATCAAAAGAATCTCATACTCCTATCCACTTTGCGAAGCATGCCAAAAGATGGGAAATATATCGAACGTGATGAGATGCTCTTAACCAACATTCAAGTATGTGAAATTTTCGATATTTGGGGTATCGACTTTATGGGAACCATTCCTAAAATCACATAAGTTTGAATACATTCTTGTTGCTTATCGTATATACGTATTCTAAATGGCCGAAAATAGCCTCCCCAAAAAAAAAAGGCCCTTTGCCAACCAATGATGCCCGAGTTGTTATTACTTTTCTAAAGAAACTATTTTGCCGATTCAGAATGCCCAAAGCTCTAATAAGCGATCGAGGTACTCACTTTTGTAACAAGATAATGGAAAAGACTATGAAAAGATATGGAGTTAGTCACCATTTCCCTGCATCATACCACCCTCAAACAAGTGGTCAAGTTGAAAACACAAACAGAGCCCTCAAAAGAATTATTGAAAAGACTGTTTAAGACAATCCTGCTATTTGGTCAAGAAAACTTAGTAACGTTCTGTGGGATTTTTGCACTGCTTACAAAACACCAATCGGTACAACACCTTACAAGCTCATATATGGAAAAAATTGCCACCTGCCATTTGAAATTGAACATCGTGCATAGTGGGCACTTAAGAACTGTAACCCAGATCTCATCGCTGCTAGAGAAAAACAAATGTTTCAGTTACACGAATTAGATGAACTAAGACATCAAGCCTATGAAAACTCTCGAATGTATAAGGAAAGAACAAAAGTATAGCACGACAAAAAACTAAGAATGAGAAAAGAATTCAAACATGGAAACAAGGTTCTGCTTTTTCACTCAAAGTATAAATTCAAACAGCTGAAACTCTGATCTCGCTGGCTAGGACCATACGTAGTGAAACATCAATATCCATCCGGATATGTTAAATTATATGAAAAAGATGGAAAAAAAACATTTATTTTAAGGCCATCGACTTAGAGATCCTTCTTAAAACATTGAGGACAATGTTCAATTCTAGTATGGGGGATCTATCGATTGTGCCTGCAGTCGTTGTTTTCACATAATCCCGTTTTTACCACCAAAATACCAAAAAAATGAAAAAATTTAAAATTTTTCAAAAATAAAATAAGTGTTTTATCATAATGTTGACTTTCCTGCTGGGTAGAATAAAAATAAATTTTGACTCGATCGAGCGTATTGAGCTCTAGCTTGTTCCTTAACTTTTAGACTAAGCATTCGCGGATCTTTTTATTAAAGATTTTAAATTTGCGAAGAACGAGAAATGATAGAGTTAATTATGAGTTAGATGCTAAACAAGGATTAGTTGGAAATCTTAAGAGCTCTTAAGTGTAGTTTGTGGCTTTTCTCTCCCATAAGCTTTTAACCGGACTAATAATACGTGCTATTTTCGAAAATTAAACTAAAATCAATAATTTTTGAAGTATAGTCGATATCAATAATTTTAGTTTAAATTTATACTTAAATTTTCTAAAAAGAAGTTTTCTTTATATATCGTGGTAATAAAAAAATGATGATGAGTAATAATTATAAACTGTGGGCTGATAAAAGTTTGTTGCATCTTGCCGGCTCACAACCGATGTTGCAGCCTTCTAAAAGGTCGATGATTTCCTTTGTTAAAAGTATAATTATGATAAGTGTGATATATGTGATTTAATAAATATAGGAAAAATCACTTTTTCTTAAATTCAAATATGCTTTTGAACTAAGACTATTTCGTTTTAAGATTGTGGTTTTTCTAAATGAAGTGTTTTATTAACGGAAAGTGATAAGTGTAAAATACACATATCTTTTTATACCAAAAATGACCTTAAATGACCCAAAACAGACTAAAAATGGCAAAAAAATATTTGTTTTTGTGTTTGTGTGGCACGTACGGATAAGACAATATCACAAGAAGACCGTCAAAACGGCAAACAACGAACACGAAGATCATAAGAGCCAAAAAGAAGCCATATGATTCAAGCGAAGCCAAGAAAAGTCAACTATGGTCAAACAGACAAAGAAAGTCAAACTTTGGTCAAACACAAAAAGACAAAACCTCAAATATTCCATTTTAGTCCCTCCAAGTTTCAGAAAGTTACCATAATGGTCCCTAAGATTTAAATGGCCCCTTAAACTAATAAAAAAACCCTACCCGATCCAAAGGCCCAATCAAAAAGC
The DNA here is from genome assembly GCA_026074375.1 of Tanacetum coccineum. NCBI lineage: Eukaryota > Viridiplantae > Streptophyta > Magnoliopsida > Asterales > Asteraceae > Tanacetum > Tanacetum coccineum. The sequence goes on along the minus strand of BQNB010025473.1, from coordinate 39,197 downwards.
CCACACCCTGGCCCATTACCTTTTTTATAAAAGTCCAAGGACCTTTTCTGCCATTTTCCAAAGTCTTTTTACACTAGACTTGTGTTAAACAAAGAAAGGGACCATTTTTGCAATTTCCTAAACTTCAAATTCTTTTAACTGTTTTCAGTTAAAATGGGCGCCAATGATGGGTTACTATTCATCGTCTCCCCATTTTCACCACTCAGTCAAAACAATAGGGCTTTTCTTAATTAAGGGTTCAAATGGTCAATTCAAGTGGTCACCAACAAGATGGCAGGGATTATTAAGTAATTCTCTAGCCCTCTAATTAGCTCCCTCATCAAAGGAATGACACGTGGCTATGAAGAAAGCACAAGGAATTGCTTGGTTTTACTCTTAAAACACTCACAAAACTAGCACAAGCTGTCACATCAAAGGATTGCCAGCTTGGCAATCCGTTTGTGCACATACTTGATCCAAGGGCTCATATTGAAGATCCAATGATTGATTGATTGTACGGTTTGGATGAAAAGGAGCTTGGGCAGCAAGGCAAGGCCTAGAAGGATCTATGAGAGGCTATAAATAGGCTCACTTTTCACACACACAGAAGGGTGGTAGTAGCTTTTAGTTTTAGCTTAATTTTCATTTTTAGCTTATGTAATTCCCTTTCAGCTTTTGTAATTTCCTTTTAAGTATTGTAATCAAGCTTTCATCAATGAAATTCAGTTTAACTTTGTTTTAACTTCACTCATAAGCTCTCATTTTTCTTTAAATATTAAGCTACTATCTCATAAGCTACTCAAAAGCTCTTATAAGTCTATAAGCTTATAATAGAGCTTAATTCAGTCTATAATCTACTTAAACTCTAAAACTAGCTTAATTCCCTAACTTTTGGACTTAGAAGCTAATGGAAGGGGATTAAAAAATGGAAGGAATCCCATGGACTTATACTAGCTTATCCATATGGATAAGCTAGAGCTGTAGATAAGCTCAAAGAGCCTAAAAGCTTCTGTTAAGCTGAAGCATCCTGTAAGTCTTCTATTTACTTTTTTGTCATTTAAGTTTTAGCTTAAATAAGTGCTTATATAATTGTAAACTGCTTATTTGCTGTTAATCTGCCTGTCTAATAAGGTGCTATTTTGTTCTTATTTTAGCTATTTAAGTAAGTTTGCTTTCCTGTTTTTAGATTTTATAGCTTAAAACTTATGCTAGCTTAATATGTCTTAAAAACATAAAAATCCAAAAAAATTAGTGTAGATCTTAGTTTGTTAACTCTAGTGTAATTGGCTTTTGATTTATGTTTAATAAGTTAGTTATAAGCTAAATATTATCTGGTGTTCAGGCCTTGTTAAGTGGATTTCAAATTTATAAGTTTAAATGAAATCTGTCAATTTGTTAATGAGTGTTTGGAATAAGCTTATTTGACCTCAAAAAGTCAAAGCCATTTGGTACTTTTACTTTGGATAGTTGAGTTTTCTTAGATTATTAAGTTTTAAACAAATTTTGAGGTTTAGTTTACATTTTAAATAGTTTTGTGGCTTATTAAGATTATCTCAGCACCAGGGTATTAATTCCCTTTCTCTTTGCTTGTAAAAATTTGATCCAAGGCTTGGATTTGGTTTGCTAAGTGTTTGTGCATACTCATTGAGTAAGTTTAATGCAGTAAATACCATTTGGTTACCTGCATTTTGGATTTGTGCACTAGTCATTTGCATCAGCAGTTCTAACAGCAGTTAGAACTGTTGATCTTTAAGCCTCTTTTTAAGCTAGTAATTGTTGGTTCTAAGGGCTTACTCTTAAGTAGCTTATAGTTTTTACTTAGCTTAATTTAGTTTGAGTCTTAATTTTCATTTTCAAACTTATTTGCTTTAGTACATTTAGCTTTAAAGTTTTCAAAAATCTTAAAAACAAAAAACAAAAAAACAGTAAGTGATAGAAAGTAGCTTTTAAATTCAAATCTCTAGCTTATAGGATAGGGTTTTATCATTTAGTTCAATAGCTTAATAGTTTGATTTCTAGTTTCAAAAGCTTAAGGTTGTTCAGCTTATTTGCTTTTTGACTTACTTTATTTGAGCTTTTTGAGTCATTTTCTAGTTTACTAGCTTGCCTTCAAATTCAGTTAAATTCCAGTAGTTTTTAGTATAATAAAGCTTTTTCTCATCTAGATTAAGCCACATCTTAAGAGTCCTAGAACATCTATGACTTTTCAGTTTAACCTTAATTTGAGCTTTTTTGCAAGTCCTTTATTGGACATCACAAAAGTGAGCTTAGCTCCCACTTACTGACCTACTGATTATCATAAGCTTTAAAAGCTTATCTTAGACTTCAGCTCTGTTCCATTATAAAAAATGCTTAAAAAGTGTCTTCTTTAATTCTACTATTTAGTTTTTGCAAAAAATGAAAAATAAAAAAAATAACAAAAAGGGGTGTGTTGCCAGACTAGAACCCAAGACCTCACACTCACAAGCCATACGTTTTACCAAGTGTGCTACAATAGCTCATCCAACCTTAGCTTGCACAACCTAATAGTTATACACGTTTTCCTTTTTCTCATTTTTAATAAGCCGTAGCTGAACACAGCTTATTTAGGGCTTTTTAGTTAAGCTGAGCATTTTCTTTTATTTTTCTAGTAATCTTTATAGCCTTTTAGACTTTTCCTGATTTTTTGGTAATTTTTCATTAAGTAGAAAATTTTTAATCATTTTTCTTAAGTTTTAATTTTCGAAAAATCATAAAAAATAGAAAAAAGTTTCAAAAAAATACAAAAAATAGTTTTTAGCTTCATAAAAATTACTTTTAGTTTTACATAAAGAAAAATTATTTTCACCCCTTTTAGATTTTAATTTTCATTTTTGAGCTTTTATTTTTAATTTTAAAAATAGGATTTTAATTTTTAAAATAGTTAAAAATAGTTTTCTGAATTTTTATGTTATTTTTAGAATTTCTAAGTTAAAAAATCATTATTCTAAATTTTTTAGGACTTAATTTGCTATTTTTTAGATTTACGAGTTAAAATAGTTTTTAATTCATAATAAATTCAAAAATAATCAAAAAAATATTTTTCTTTTTCTTAAAATTTATTTTACCCTATCTTAGGTTTAGAAATTTAGTTTGCATTTTAGGAGTTAATTTTAGTGTATTTGCTTAATTGTCGCGTTTTATTTGTTTCCCGTTAATTGTTTAAGTGTTTAATTTGCCTTTTATTGCTTATATTAATTGTGCTTTAATAGTATTATAAGAAAACCAAATCAATCTCCGAAGTCCATTCAAATCAATACCAATATCAAGCGAGGTTTCATTTCTCCAAATCGTTGGAAAACGGCCCGGAAATCAACTTTCCGGGAAAAACAATACGTAATTATATTATATATATTTGAGAGTGAATTTTTCCAAGGGTGACTTGGTAATTTTCTTAATTGCTCTTTGATATATTATTATATATTTTATTGTGTGTTTAAAACTACTACCAGAATACTTAGAGTTTTGAAACCCGAAGTCCGTGAGTTCCGATACTATTCTCGTGGGGTGGTCAAAAGCCTGGTCACGCTAACCCGTCTCAGCTGAGAGTGCCGAGAAGAAATTCGCTACATGGAATGGATCCTCACCTTCAATCATAGATTACTTGGTGGAACGTAAAGCAAAAAGAAAAATTGCAAATTTTCTCTAAAAGGTTTATCTATGATTGGAAATTCCGAAATAAGACACAACCTAATATATAGATAATTGTCGTGAGTGAAAAGTTTCAAGTTGCAAATATGATAGTGTAACATCTTAACTTATATTTAACGGTGATTTCGTTTTTGAAGCTTGGTTAAGACAGAGTGAAAAGCGCGGGAACGTGAATTATCCTTTTCGGCATTTTATGAATTGAAATGCATCTTAGTTCTGTTACCCTAAAGTTAAAAAATAACAAAAGTCAAACATGTTAGTTAATTGCTAATAAAAAGAAAAAGGAAAAATACAAAAATATATGTGGTAATTAGTGGTAATATTTAATAATGGTCAAAACGGGGCTTTTCAAAACTATTGATTCTTTAACTCCCTTTGATGAACACTTAGCTACTTTTCGAGGTAATTAGTCGAGGGGGGTGGAGATTCTTGGTTTTCTAAAGTGTTTACTTATGACATTGCGTGAGGACACGACAATAGTTTAGTATGGGGGATTTTGGTATGTGCTTAATTACACATACTTTTTACCTAATAAAACGACCCCAAATGACCAAAATCGGACATAAAATGCCAAATATATGCTTGTTTTGCTATATATACGGGAATGAAAAGAGCGTGAAAAGTCAAGTCAAAAAGTCAACAAAAGTCAAAGTCGACAAAGCGAAAGTCAAAGCCGAAACCGAAGAAATACTTAATGGGCCAACCCGCACCCATCTAATGGACCGGGGCAGCCCATTAAGCTATTAAAGACATAAAGCTAAAAGGCTTTGAAGTTTAAATAGGCCCAAAATGCAAAACTGGCCCAACTGCCATTAACAACACTTAACAGCCCCCATATAACTCTATTAAGTCGTTACATCTGAGGTCCTTATTCTTTTTCACCATTAGTCCTTAAGGACTAACGGTGCCAGTCCTAAACGACACCAGGGGTAATACTCGTTAACTTTTTAAACTCCCATTCAACTCCTCTTAACACTCGGTCAAACAACAGTATAATAAACCTAATCCCCCCAATTCCCGCCTAATCCCCAGTTACACTATTCATCACCATCTTGGTTAATCATCCTCTCCGCCCACTTAAACCCTAATCCCCCGTTAACACCATAACCAATAAATCCTCTTAAACCTTGACCCACTCACCCAATTCCCGCCAAAACCTAAAACCCATTGTCCCCTATCACTATCCCTTGCCCATTCTCCCTAAAACATCACTCTCCCACATAACCCCATACAGTAAGTGACATAGGATTGCCACCTTGGCAATCCCAGGAAGTGTTATTGGTTAAGAAGACCAGGGTTCAAAATTAAAGGCTAGGATCCTCCCCCTTGGTGAACAAGCCAAATCAATGGCTATGATTAAAGACTTGAAGCCTCTCACAACAAAAACACAACAAACACAGCTCAAGACTTGTGTTCCTCTATAAATAGGCTAGGTTTTCCTTTGTAAAAATATCTAGTGTAGACGTAACTACAGAGTATGTAATTTACTTTTAATGTTTAAATTATGTTTTTTTAAGTCTTTAAATTATGTCATTTAAACTTTCAAGCATTGTAATCCTTTTATGTTTAATGAAAATTCAAGTTTTATGGATTTATGCAAATCTGTTCTATTAACTTCTTTATGCACTTAAGCTTTTATTTGTTCACAAGTTACTTTCATAAGCTCTCTTTATAAGTCATTTTTGAGTCTGCAAACCTTTCTTAAGCTTTATCAAAAGCTTAAGCTTATTTTCTTTTTTTTTTGAAAAGCTCTTTTATCAAAAATTATGTGTTCAAGAATCATGGAGCATGGTGAATTTATGGGTGGCCATATATTAGTGCTCTTGGGAAGCTGATAGGTGGTTCATAAACTGGTTTTGGGGTGTTAAAGTACTTGCCAAAACTTGGACCACTTTTAAGTTCCCATTTTCATCATTTTAAAGCCTTATTTACTTTGTTGCTAAATGTTTTGCTTATTGTCGCTTATTTTTCTGATCTTATTTATGCTTATTTTTTCTTATTATATTCTTATTGGTTTCAATGTTTAATGCATTACTCAATCTGTTTAAGCTTATTTTCATGTTTTAAGTTTTTAAAGGGGTGTTTAGGATAAGACATGTTTTTGCTAAAAAATCTGTTTTGGTCTTTAAGAGTTTACAAATCCACTTTCAATTCATCATATCTAAGTTTGTAATCATGTTTTTACAAGTTTAAATCAAGATTTATAATGTTTTCATGTTTTTCTAAGTTTAAGTTGCATTTTGTGGTGTTCTTATAAATTTAGATTGCATAATTTTGAATTTTGAGTTTATGTTATGTTTAAGTGTTAAAACATGTTCATACTAATGTTCTTAACTCACTTGATATCTGGTAGATTCAAGTTTTTTTATTTTATCATCTAATTTTTTTTTTTTTTATTTTTTTAAATGATGTCATAAGAATTTGTTTATGCCTTGTTTCATCAAATGCAAAGTTTTTTTTAAATTCTGTCATTGTTCTTAAATTTCAGTTTTGATGTGCCTTTTTTATTCATATTTTTAGTCAAGCAAATGTATGTTGCTATGTTTGGGCTTATTTCCCATTTCCAAGCTTATTTGGTTAGTTTTAACTAGGTATAAAGTTGCCCTTTTAAGTTGATTTCTGAAAAAGACATCTTAATGTTTCTAGGATTAGAAACCTTTGATCTTCATTTTCTTGTTTTAAATCTTTGTTAAACTTGGATGTTTTAGCTTAAATTTGATGTTAGCTAGTTGTTCTTATTAGGTTTTAAAATTTTCAGCTTTTATTGTTGTTTAGCTCAGCTTATTTGCTTTCTAAAAAGAGCCAACATATGTTTTAAGTTTAAAAGTTAAGTCTGCTAGTTAGGTTTAGTACTGTTGGCTTATAATGCTTATTTCTGGGCTTATTAGGGTGTTTTAAAAATAGTTCTTTTACAAAAAGTTTCTATTTTAAGCTGATCAAAAAGTTTGTTTTTAAAAAAAATTGCAAAATAAAAAAACTGGGAGTAGGGAAGCCAAAGGTGAGCCACAAGGCTCGAACCCTTGACCTCTACCCGCTCAACCAGTCTTAACAAAACTACACTACCACCAGCACCAGTAGTATTTTTCCATTTAGTATATTGTTTTTAATCATTTTTCCAAGGTTTTAATTTTCGAAAATACATTAAAAATATAAATAGTTTTCAGAAAAATACAAAAAATAGTTTTTAGCATTAGATTAAATACTTTTAGGTTTACATTCAGAAAAATCATTTTTATACCTTTTAGATTTTAATTTTCATTTTTGAGATTTTAATTTTAATTTTAAAAATAGGATTTTAATTTTAAAAATAGTTAAAAATAGTTTTCTGAGATTTTATGTTATTTTAGACTTTTCTAAGTTTAGAAATCATTTTTCTTAATTTTTAGGACTTTATTTGCTATTTTCTAGGATTTAATTAGATTAAATTCGTTTTTAATTCATAATAAATTCAAAAATAATAAAAAAAATAGTTTTCTTTTTCCTAAAATTTTCTTTTGCCCTATTCTAGGTTTAAAATTTTAGTTTGCATTTTTAAGGGTTAATTTGGTTTTATTTGCTTATTTGTCGCGTTTTTATTTGTTTCCCGTTAATTGTTTTGAGTGTTTAATTGCTTTTGTGTTCTTATTTTAATTGTTGCTTTTAATTAGTAGTTATAGATAATCAAAAAATATATTTTCTCTCATTCAAATCATAATCCAAACTAAGGCGTGATTTTAATTTCACAAGTCGTTGGGGAAACGACCCGGGAAAGCATACTTCCCGGTAAACATACGTATATTATTATTATATATTTGTATAAGAATTTTCCTAGAGGTCTACTTTGGGAATTATTCTCTATACTTTTGTGTATTAATATATTTTATTGTGTGTTTAAAACTACTACCAGGAAGCCTGAGAGTTTTTGAAACCGAAGGTCCGTGAGTTCCGATACTATTCTCTGTGGGGTGTCAAAAGCCTGGTCACCTAAGCCGGTCTCAGCTTGGGGAAGGGGGGGGGGGGGGATGTGCCGAGAAGAATTTCGCTACATGGATGAATCTCACCTTCAAATCAAAATTCTTGGGTGGAACGTTTAAAGCAATAGAATATTTGCAAATTTTCTTAAAAAGGTTTTATCTATGATTGAAATTCGTAATAAGCACATTAAATAATGTATATATTAATTTGTCGGGAGTGAAAAGTTTACAAGTTGAAAATATGAGTAGTGTTAGCATCTTAACTTATATTTAACGGTGATTTCGTTTTTAAGCTTGGTTTGGGACAAGTGAAAAGTCGGGGACGATGAATTTATCTTTTTGAGCATTTTAGGATTAAAGTGCTTCTTATTCCGTGACCCAAAAGTTATGAAAATAACGAAAGTCAAACATGTTAGTTAATTGCTAATATAAAGAAAAAGGAAAATACAAAAATATATGTGGTAATTAGTGGTAATATTTAATAATGGTCAAAACGGGGCTTTTCAAAACTATTGATTCATTAACTCCCTTTGATGAACGCTTAGTTACTTTACGAGGTAATTAGTCAAATGGGATAGAGATTCTTGGTTTTCTAAAGTGTTTACTTATGGCATTGCGTGAGGACATGGCAATAGTTTAGTATGGGGGATTTTGGTATGTGCTTAATTACACCTACTTTTTACCTAATAAAACAACCCCAAATGACCAAAATCGGACCTAAAATGTCAAATATATGCTTGTTTTGCTATATATACGGGGAATGAAAAGAGCGTGAAAAGTCAAGTCAACAGTCAAAAAGTCAACAAAAGTCAAAGTCGACAAAGTCAAAGTCAAAGCCGAAACTGAAGAAATACTTAATGGGCCAACCCGCACCCATCTAATGGGCTGGGGCAGCCCATTAAGCTATTAAAGACATAAAGCTAAAAGGCTTTGAAGTTTAAATAGGCCCAAAATGCAAAATTGGCCCAACTGCCATTAACAACACTTAACAGCCCCCATATAACTCTGTTAAGTCGTTACATCTGAGGTCCTTATTCTTTTTCACCATTAGTACTTAAGGACTAACGGTGTCAGTCCTAAACGATACCAGAGGTAATACTCGTTAACTTTTTAACTCCCATTCAACTCCTCTTAACACTCGGTCAAACAACAGTATAATAAACCTAATCCCCCTCCCCCTAATTCCCACCTAATCCCTAGTTACACTATTCATCACCATCTTGGTTAAATCTTCCTCACCGCTCCACTTAAACTACTAATCCCCGTTAACCCATAAACCAAATAAATCCTCTTAAACCTTGACCCACTCACCCAATTCCCGCCAAAACCTAAAACCCATTGTCCCCTATCACTATCCCTTGCCCATTCTCCCTAAAACATTACTCTCCCACATAACCCCACACAGTAAGTGACATAGGATTGGCACCTTGGCAATCCTATGAAGTGTTATTGGTTAAGAAGACCAGGGTTCAAGATTAAAGGCTAGGATCCTCCCCATTGGTGAACAAGCCAAATCAATGGCTATGATTAAAGACTTAAAGCCTCTCACAACAAAAACACAACAAGCACAGCTCAAGACTTGTGTTCCTCTATAAATAGGCTAGGTTTTCCTTTGTAAAAGTATCTAGTGTAGTAGTAACTTAGGAGTAGTGTAATTTACTTTTTAATGTTTTAAATTTATGTTTTTAAGTCTTTAAATTCTGTCATTTAAACTTTTAAGCTTTGTAATCCTTTTATGTTTAATGAAATTTCAAGTTTTATGGTTTTATGCAAATCTGTTCTATTAACTTCTTTATGCACTTAAGCTTTTATTTGTTCACAAGTTACTTTCATAAACTCTTTTTATAAGTCATTTTTGAGTCTGCAAACCTTTCTTAAGCTTTATCAAAAGCTTAAAGCTTATTTATTTTTATTTTTTTAAAGTTCTTTTATCAAAAATTATGTGTTCAAGAATCATGGAGCATGGTTTATTATGGATGGCCATTGGTTTAGTGCTTCTTGAGAAGCTATAGGTGGTTCATAAACTGGTTTGGGGTTTGAAGTACTCGCCAAAAGCCTTGGACCACTTGTAAGTTCCATTTTCTCATTTTAAAGCTTATTTACTTTTTGCTTATTGTTGCTTAGTTTTGTCTTATTTATGCTTATTTGTTCTTATTATTGCTTATTGGTTCAAGTTTAATGCATTACTCAATCTGTTTAAGCTTATTTTCATGTTTTAAGTTTTTAAAGGGGTGTTTGGGATAAGACATGTTTTTGCTAAAAATCTGTTTTGGTCATTAAGAGTTTACAAATCCACTTTCAATTAATCATATCTAAGTTTTTAATCATGTTTTTACAAGTTTAAATCAAGATTTACAATGTTTTCATGTTTTTCTAAGTTTATGTTGCATTATGTGGTGTTCTTATAAATTTAGATTGCATAATTTTGAATTTAGAGTTTGTGTTATGTTTAAGTGTTAAAACATGTTCATACTAATGTTCTTAACTCACTTGATATCTGGTATTCAAGGTTTATGCCTTGTTTCATCAAATGCAAAGTTTTTTTTAAAATCTGTCAGGTTCTTAATTTCATTTAATGATGTGCCTTTTTTATTTATAAATTTTTTAGTCAAGCAAATTGTATGTGCTATGTTTGGGCCTTATTTTCCAATTTCTAGTTATTTGGTTAGTTTTAACTAGGTCTAAAGTTGCCCTTTTAAGTTGATTTCTGAAAAAGACATCTTAATGTTTCTGTGATCAGAAACCTTTGATCTTCATTTGCTTGTTTTAAATCTTTGTTAAACGGATGTTTTAGCTTAAATTTGATGTTAGCTAGTTGTTCTTATTAGGTTTTAAATTTTTCAGCTTTTATTGTTGTTTAGCTCAGCTTATTTGCTTTCTAAAAAAGGAGCAACTATGTTTTAAGTTAAAAGTTAAGTCTTGCTTAGTTTGTTTAGTATGTTGCTTTATTAATGCTTATTTCTGTGCTTTTTAGGGTGTTTTATAATAGTTCTTTTTACAAAAAGTTCTATGTTTAGCTGATCCAAAGTTTGTTTTTAAAAAAAATTGCAAAATAAAAAAAACTAGGAGTTGGGAAGCCAAAGGTGAGCCACAAGGCTCGAACCCTTGACCTCTACCCACTCAACCAGTCTTAACAAAACTGCACTACCTCCAGCACCAGTAGAGCTATCTGGTGGTATGTTGCAAGGTTTTATACTTAACCCTATTTTGAGCTCTTTTGCTTATTAAAACTTCGAAGCTGTTTAGGCTTATTTGTGGGCTTATTTGATTATCTCGTTGGCTGCTTTTATTTTTAATAAATACAACACACTTTTTAGGACTTTTAGTGATTTCGTGGGATTTTTAGCATTCAATTTGATTTTTTTAATTTTAATTAGTTTAAAACTTTATAAATGCATAGAAAATACAAAAATGGTTAAAAAAATCTAATTCTTTTTTAGAAAATTTTCTTTTAATATTCTTTAGGTTTACATATAAAAAAATTAGGTGTAGTGTTAATTTTTTTACATAGTTGCTATTTGGTGCTCGTTTTTAGGTTTTCGGTATCGTTTTTAGCTTAAGATTGCTTTTGCGTTAATTGTTTAGCGTAGTTGCCTTTATTTTCATGCCTAGTTTGTTTTTCCCATAGTTTTAGAATCACAAACCAAATCTTGTGATATTCAAGCATTATTCCACAAACCGACTCTCGATTTTCAATTCATACCGCTATTCCTTTACTTGTCGGGACACGACCACGAAAGCGTTTTTTTGGGAATTTCGCTTTGGTCGGTGTGTTAATTTATCTTCTTTTAAAAAAAAAAGGCCTCTTTGAATCTTCTGCTTACTATTATTGATATTTGGATTTATTTATATTGTATTATTATTATTATTTTTATTATTATTATTATTATTTATGATATATATTATTATATATTTATATATTTATATATTTATATTTTATATAGTTAGTTTATATATATTTTATATATTTTATAAGCAAGTAGATCGTAGGTGTATTAACATAAATGAAAACGTAAATCGGTTGTAGATATAATTTGGCGGTGGCTTTTTGGTGGTGAAATTTGGGTTGGCTTTTTGGGGTGAATTTGGTTGTGGAAAGGGTTTACCTAATATTTTTTAAGAATTCACGTGATTGGGGTAGTTAAGCAAAGACTCAGACTAAGAATATACAAACCTTTACTCTACTTACTCAATCTCTTTTTCTTTTTTCTTTTCTATTTTTCTCTTTTTTCTTTTTTTGTGTATTAATAATACCTCATAACTTGGGGTTATAAACACACCCTACACATTGAGTTTTAGTACTTATAATTACAATGCTAACTAATGACCAAATTAAGGTGGATCAAACATTGCATACATCATTTGTCAAAAAATATTGGGGGTATTGATTTACTTTTCTTCCTATTCTTCCCGATATAAATACTACCATTGAATCTAATCTTCAAAAACTGTATTTACTAAGGTTTAAGGGCTTAAGCAAAGAGGTACTCAAATAATTAACTTGGGTTAGAACAATAATGTACTAAAAGCGAGTACATACAGGTAGGCTAAGGCGATTTGGGTGTAACAGTTGGTTTAAGGGTGAAAATGCTATTCATTAATAGTTCGGCTTAACCAAAAAATTACGAGAACCGTGAAAAAGATAGGCTCAGAGAGGTTTACTAGGGGTATCCTGCACTATAAATGAGTGCATGGCAAGGGTGTGGGATAGTTATATGATCGAGATGACCATCATAACAATTACAGGTTTTAAACATGGGTTAATCCTAGTGTCTCTTATCTAGCAAATTCATAATTAATCACTATGTGTTGGATCCCATTGTTAGATCTTTAATGCCTGTTATGGATGGTGATTAACCTATGTAAGCCAGCTATTCACAGAGAGGACTCTTGCTTTGAAAAGCTAATGGTCTACGGGAATATGACACAACTTAAGAAGAACGTAAACAAGACTAATAAAATACTAAAAGTCCGTCCTATAGATTTCTAATTAATTTTCAAGGAGAAATGTGTTTTTCTGGGATGTGTATCATTTTCCCTAAGCCGTAGGTTCTCTTTATAGTGAGAAACCCTAATCAGCATTTACTCAAAAACGCTGTGAGAGTGATTTGCCATGAATATCTTCATATTTAGCTCAGGCATATCTAACTCTAAAATAAACGAAAAAATCTCTATCCTGGATATAACTATTTGACTCTACCAGGACTAAGTACTCTACCAGTAGGAACTAAACTTAGCCTACCAGTACTAACTATGAGAATAACCTTACCAGCAGGAACTATATACCTGCCAGTAGGAATTTTCTACTCTCCAGTAGGAACTACATACCTACTAGTAGAAACTAAGTATTACAAATATTCCTAACAATCCTCCCCTAAACTGGAATTTGACTATGTTAATTTCCAGTTTCTAGATAGATCTTCAAACTTGAACATTGAGGATTGAAATATGAACTTTGACGGCAACATCCAATCTGCTTGAGTCTTGTCTTGAACACATGAAACTTCTGCACATATATGTATGTCTTCATACAAATACCTTCAAGAGACAATGTCAAGCAGATTGGTCTTCATAGCCTTGGAACCGACCATCAAAAGTCTTGTTGAACTTGAACATTAAAAGGCAGCAACGTTGAAGAAGCAGCAGGAAATCTTGAACCAGCAACAGACTTTGGAACCACCGCTAGCTACACAGAGGTAGATTTGATAAGCCTTTTACCAAGTAGTACTCACTTTGGGCTAGCAAATTCCTTTGGTGGATTCATGGACCTCTCTGGTGAATTTGTAGCCAGTCAACGCTCTGATCATGGTATCATTGGTGAATTGGAATACCCTAATGATTTTTGGCAAATCATCACAGCCATAAACGGATTTTATATGTCTTTACCTGTAGCCGTTTGCTCAGGACTAGCCAACTCTTTGTTGTGAGAACAAGGTGAGTTGATTACCCTACAATTTTTAGCAAATTGTCAGCTATCAACGGATCTGTAAAGTCTTTACCAAAATCGTTTGCGTTTGGACTAGCCAATCCTTTGGTTCCCAAGAAGGGCATTATCATGTGGTAGATGACTATTTCAACTCTCAGAAAAGAAGCATGGGTGTTGTTTAGACCCTATAGTTTTGAGCAACTATTAAAGATATCAACGGATTTGAGATCATACCAGGTCGTACCTTCATGGTTGAAATCAAACTCTTTCTTGTCTGTGAGGACATGGTGGTTTGAACACATTTGTGTGTGGTGTTAACTACACCCAACCCTTGATAAATAGTTTAATTTATAGACATATGTGCCTGAACAAAAAAAAAAACTTTACAACCAAAAGACTCAAACTTATTTGAACAGTTTGAAAGTTATGTCAGTTGCCAAATCCTTGTATAAAGGAAAAATGCCGACTAAGATTGAGCTAACACTGGAACAATCACAACAAGGTGTTAGTAATGACGTCTTGGTAAGCATTGAAGGGGTTGAAGAATTAAAAAGAAATGTATGGATAAAGGGTGAAAACAAAGCAACCCTCCAAACAACTTAGGCAGAAACCGGGTCAATACATAATCTATCAAAATCACAAAGATGATTGTTGATATTGAAGACGACATCATGGACCCAGTGATGCAATGCACAACCCTTCCCAGCCATTCGGGTTTCTCTCAAAAGAAACTTGTCTCATTTGTCACGGAGATACACACGTTATCTATTGACATCTCACTCCGAGATTGTTGATATTGAATAGGTGGCAGTCTGCTCCAGCCTCCGATTACTAAAACCAAAGTGCACAAATCGAGTCTAGAGCCAGAAGAGATCAAATTATAAATCTCATTAGGACACAATGTCAAAATACACTTGTTGAACACCATAAAGTTCACAAGTTGTAACAAAGAGTCCTACGCATTATCCTTGAGATCTTGCCAGAACATCCGAGTGATACTTAAGTATTCACAGTAAAGATGGAAATCCTGCTTGAGCCAACATCAAACAAGCTCTTGGTAGGTGACTTGCAAGATTCTATATGAATCAAGCTTGTGATAACTGGATATCAATTTTGGTCCAGTAAATGAATTGACGACTTAATCAGAGAGATAGTAACTATCTGATTCACTCTTACCGTGTTGTCTGCTTTGAGACGTTCCGGTAATGAGAACTAGCAAGCATGGTGAATCTAATACATCTATGTTAGAAGATCCTACGCTTTGAGCTGGAAACCCTGTCAAGGAGATTCTTTGAATCTACCTGATCACATGTATAGTATTTATACTATAAAACGGGAAACCGAAGGTTAATGCAACCGAACTCAAGATGAATGACAAAGCCATATTCATCTTTTATTGCTAACTGTCTTATTTCAGGTTTAGACGATGGGGTTGCAGCCTCATTCCAATAAAGTCAGATTCATAAACCACATGCTCATACTCAAGCTTTCAAAGTCAATCATTCAACATCAATACCGTTGATTCTAAACTTCCCAACCATCAAAGAACTCAAAGTCAAAAAGATAAAGGCTCAAGATCAAGATCACAAAGCATGAATGAACAAAGCCATTACAAACAAGACAAGACCAAAACAAAGCAAACTCCTACAAGAATGTTATCGGTGGTACGGAGGAGTTTGAAGAATGAGACCTCAACATTGGGGGAGATTGTTAGCCTTAATTATATTAAGTCAAACAAGAATGTCATCGGTCTTATAAAGTAAAATTGGGTCTTGTAAAGTAATAGGCTAGTCGGGTTCAACGGGCTTGGATTGTAATCTAATATTGTCTATGTTTTGGGCTCAAAGCCCAAGATATGTTTAGCCCAGCCCAAGTTACACGCCCACACGCTACTAGAAAGGCTTGGGTATAAATGAAACCCTCTCCACACATGGAGAGGGTGTTGGTTACACATTTCACATTTTGTAATCCACCACTCTCTCTCCTAATCTAACTTTCTTAGTTTTCTCTCTTCTTTTTCTTTCTTTCTTATTTCCGGTTCATCTTAAGCTTATTTGAGTTTGCTTATTAGTTGTGAAGGATCATTATAAGACCAACATAATACTCGCCACGTATTATATATTTTTTTTTATCTTTCATATGTAATATATACGGAATATATTACATACTTTGCTTTTACCTTTCTGTTTATTTTATTTAACCAACCACCAAACTCTTACAACTTGAAATCTAAATCCTTTATCAACGTGTCGCGTTGATGTACTCATCTATCAGAAAACCCAAATTCATCATCCTAAGCTAGTGGGACATAGCCGTTATGTTAAGCCGCATCTTTTGGTCGAGCCATTTTGATTTCCGTCATGTTTTGCCTAATATTTGCATTTCTGCCAATTGTTCTACAACATCGAGGTAAGTTCATAGCCCCACATTTTTACTCATTTTAAATAAATGTTTTATTATCTTTTTAGGGTAAGAAACATGCTCATTTATAACTCGTTACATGATTGATATCACACTCGTTTTTACTTATGGATATAAGTACTTTAAGCTTTACGAAAACATTGGTTGATTTTACTATAGAAACAAGTATCTTGATCTACTTTTTCTGATTACGTGTTGCCTAAGTTGTGAATAGACCACTAATGCTCGAACTATCATGAACCGTTAATTCCTTAACCGATTGACTGGTTAAGTGAGCGTGAATGTTGTAAATAGATCTATTGGGACTAATTATCTTTATCTGGGTAAGTAGCGCTTACTAGATTCAGGAGACACGAACAAACGGATATATACCATGTCGGATTTCACTAGGTGATCTTGGTCAGATACCTCTAGGGTAGTTATTTTCTTGTTTGGCATATAATATGCTACTTTAAATTGAGCTTCGGTGTTATGAGCTTAGTGCAACTGTTTATACTTTTTATGTGAAGTTGTATCTGTTATAACTATCACATACGTTTTGGAAACTTGTGGCCCATACTAATTTTGTTGAACGTTACTAATTTCTAAATGTTTTTCATAATACTGCGAGTAAGGCAGTATTCACTTAACTTTTTTTATTGTCCTCATAAATACTATACTTAAACCTATGAATTCACCAACTTTATGTTGACCGTTCTAGCATGTTTTTCTCAAGTGATTAGCTGGATTTGTCTTGATGTATTTCTTAAAGTCTTTTTGATATGTGACATCAACCAAATTTCAAGACTATTATATTATTGTTCGTTGTCTTTTATTCAAAACTTAAATACTGCTTCCGCTATCTTTAATTAATGCTTCCGCTATGTTCTTAACATTGAAATAGATTGTAAAACTTTATTATCTTTAACTTACGCAAAGAGTAATGGATTTTCTAAAACGTACCCATTAGAGGTCGCTTTTTATGCTTTGTTCTCGAGATAGTTATGACGTCACGCCCCCAGACACGTATTCTGTCTAGGCCCTATTTGGGGGTGTGACATGTACTAGGGGTATCCTGCACTAAAAATGAGAGCATGGCAATGGTGTGGGATAGTTATATGATCGAGGTGACCATCATCACAATTAGAGGTTTAAAACATGGGTTAATCCTAGTGCCTCTTATCATTTATCAAATCCTAATTCTCACTATACGGTCTCGGGATGCATCACAAAAACAAGTTCTAGAAATTAATACACTACTGGTACATTCATATAATTTAATATTGATACCAATGTTCCAAAAAAGGCAACAAAGACCATACGTACACATCCGTAACGATGGAATAGACACATACGACTGCATTCAAACCTTAACTCGAACAAGCTAAAGGTCTAAATTATCATGGGTATCAAAAATGGATACCCGAATTCCTAAAGATCTAAAGGCGAACCTTATATTTTTGGGGTGGAATTCTGAGGGTTTTTGTGCTAGTCATATAAATTCCTATCCATGAGACGCTATTAATACTCGGTTTTCGTCGATATCTGTCATTAATTTTTTTTAATTTTGGTTAAAATTACCTTTTACGCTATGTTTTGATATATTACCCATTATTTTAAAGACAAAGCAAATGACAATTGAAGGAATATTTTCTAAGGCTTATTCCCCCCCCCCCCACTTAAGTTGAACATTATCCCTAATGTTCTTTAGAAGTACACGTAAAACGAATAAAGGAAAAAGAAAACAAGTAAAAGGAGCTAGTATTCCTCTGGTTTGCTCAATAATAGAGAAGAAACATGCGATAACTGGTTAAATCGTCCTCCAAGAATCGTCTAATGAAACTTCCTAAGAACTTCCTTCTTCTCATCAAATATAACCTGTAAATCAAAGACAAAGAAAACTACACCTGGCGTAAAATCGGCGGGATATGATATATACAACGAAACTTTTAGTGTTGACTCTATGAAAGCAGTAAAGATGGGATGAAAGTGATGATATAATTCTAGGTTTCTGCAGGTTTATAAGAAAAATACAGATTTTAGAGATCATGCAAAATTATTTTTTGAAAATAATAGAAAAAGTTCAAATTTTCACAAGTCTGGGGGTTTGACGCCGTCAAAAGAAATTGTGACGCGGTCGCTTGACAATCCAGACGACGTCGCGCTATTTTCTGATGCGATCTCCCCATACTGTGAAAACTTCTCATTCATTTTTCAGGAAAAGTTTCCTGCATTCAATCTTATTAGTTGTTTCCTGTAGAAAATACAGCATAAAACCTGGAAATTAATCATTACAATCATATGACTTAAAACTGACGCGAATTAATCTAAACAATTTATTTTATATGTTTGAATTGGTTCTTATAAACTGAATAATTTCCCTTATACTTATTTTATGCAAAATACCTTTGATTGTAAATAAGACGAAGTTAAAAGCAAAACAAATCATGATTACAATATATATTTCAAACATACAAGAATAAACGATAAAGAATTAAAACACAAGACACTCCTAAATGCGGGAAAATAAATATTGGGTTGCCTCCCAAAAAGCACTTTTCTTTATTATTGAGTCTTGTAGCTAGACTCGAAGTCACACGTCCTCACATGACTTCTCCTTCATCAGTAATTTCAGTCAAATATTCAGGTTCAAGCTCCAAACATTCTTTGTAAAACCCTAATATTTTGCTTATCACGTACTTCACCCCTCTTCTTTTGTCCTCCTCATTTCTAAGGTAGTCTGACTTAGTGTGCTCTCTTTCTAGGTTTGATAGCAAGTTGTATTGTTCTATCTTATGGGGCATCTTATAGGAAATTTAATCAGTCTCGTTTGTGAACCTCACTACTCCTTCGGGTGGGTCATGAGTTATGTTGGATATTTCAACAAAGGGCTTCCCTAGTACTACTTATGATAGCCTAGGGTCTATGAGTGAACTAATATCCTCAACAATCATGAAGTCTATAACGTAAGTGAATTTTCCTACAAAGACGTGCATTCCCTTAATCATTCTCGTGAAATTGCTTACTCTCTTATTTGGGTCACCCTTAGGGTCAAGTTTTCTTCTCATGATCCAGTTGTACAGTGTTCAGGTCATGATATTATTTTATTATAATAAGCACGAGACATGATGTTTATAGGAGATTGTAGATCAATGTATGCATGGCGTGTGTAAACAGCGCCAATTACACAAGGAATCTTCAAACTCCAATGGTCGCCTCTCTTAATTTTAGGTTCTAAGGTCGAGAAAGGGGGATGTGGTTCACCTAGCAGCTCCTTATGGTAGGCTAATTCTTTCTCATTAGGGAACATATCCTTGAAAAATTCTTCTTTGAAATTGTTTCTTTGTTGCGTTCTTAGTTCAAGTTCCTTAATTCTTTCTCTAGGGCAGAAAGTCTCAGAATCGAAAGCCACGGCAGTACTTCGATCTTTAACTGGCAGTACTTTGACTTTCTACTTAGCAATACTTTGACTTTCTACTTAGCAGTACTTTGACCTTTTTGTCTTGTATGTCCCAACAGGGTTGTTGAGAGGAAGATCCGAATGCCGATGATGGGTTCGTGTTCTTCATAATGAAGAACGGAATAGTCAATGAAAATAACGAACAAACACACAAAGAATAGATAGACTACAAGAAAGCTAATACACTGAAAATAAAAATCTCACTTGATAAGAATCAATCGAGTAGACCTAAGTTAAACAATGGTCGAAACCTAACTATTCCCTGGCAGCGGCGCCAAAAACTTGATGCGATTATCGTAAAGACTTCAACAATAAGTTTTACCACTCCTTAGGAAGAGTACCTAATCGTTGTAGTGTAGTATAGGCAAGACTCGGGGGTTGTTATCGTTTTCTAAGGGAATAGGTTAGAAAGGCTTGATCATAATCAAACAGAGATCTATAGGGTTGAGTGGAGATTCTTTTTGTATTTTTATTTTATAAAAAGCAAGTAAAATCATGGTTTGAGAGGTTGGTTTGATTAAACTAATAATTAATAAAATAAATCTAAACTACTTTGGTGATAACTTATATGATAAACGAACGTATTTACTTAATCATGCATTACTCCTCAGATTGCTTCTCCTAATCATGTTGCTTCGTCACACTTGTGATGATCTGTGTAAGTATTTCCTAAGTCATGAACGAATTACACGAACCCGCCGTCTATTTAATATTTCGTTAAGGCAACGCACAAGTAAGGTAGTATGAAGACTGTTACCGATGGTATCCTTTCTACACACTCGCGTTTCCCAAGACGTCTATTGCCAATTTAATATCTTATGGCTAATTTTCTAAAGCCTAACGCGCACATCCATCACAAGAAGCAACATTAAAATGATCTACAATCTAAAGCCTAATAGTAGCATAACATCATATAATCCAAAACTATCAAATAAAGTATAATACAACAATATAAAAATCTATATAAATACGAAATGAAAGCCTTACTGTTAATTTTTATTTTACAAAATTCTAAGAGATATACCGAATCGTTCGTTGAAATAATTAAGTATATTAGATTATTGAGAGAATTGCAAAAATGGTTCTTGTGGTTTGGCCAAATTGCACATTTGGTCCGCCGAATTCCAAAGTGCAAAAAAAGTTCGTGTGGCAAACCTTGGGTTCAACTTTTAGTCCTTTTTCGAACTAAAATGACTAAAATACCCTCTGTTCTTTTTTTAATTTTTTTATTAAATAATACTTTTTTATAGGCGCACGAGAGGGGGGTCGGATTGATAAAAAGGGGCTAGCATGAGGTAGTTTGAGGCGGGTTTGGATAAAACCAAACCCCAAACTGAAAACTTTAGTTTCTAAAAACTGCAAACCGTTTGGTTTGTTTTTTTTCCGGTTTTTTCATTAAATCGGTCCAGTTTTGATTTCTTTTTGAGGTTTTTAGCTTTAAGTTTACCAATGAATAGAGTATTTACTTATGAACCATCATAACTATTAACCTATTTCGTCATTCTTTTGACTTCAGTTAATTTAAAAAATAATAGCTAATAGGTTACTCATCAAACATTCTAAAAAAGGTTACTCATCAAACATAGAAATTATGTTTCCAAAGAACATCATTCCAACAAGATTAATAGTAGCATAACATCATATAATCCAAAACTATCAAATAAAGTATAATACAACAATATAAAAATCTATATAAATACGAAATGAAAGCCTTAATGTTAATTTTTATTTTACAAAATTCTAAGAGATATACCGAATCGTTCGTCGAAATAATTAAGTATATTAGATTATTGAGAGAATTGCAAAAATGGTCCTTGTGGTTTGGCCGAATTGCACATTTGGTCCGCCAAATTTCGAAAGTGCAAAAAAAGTTCGTGTGGCAAACCTTGGGTTTAACTTTTAGTCCTTTTTCGAACTAAAATAACTAAAATACCCTCTCTTTTTTTAATTTTTTAATTAAATAATACATTTATCTTATCTTTTATCATCATCACCATCACCATATAAAACACATGAACCCTAACCTACCACCACATTGCCATCACCATCACCATCACCACACAACAAAGATCACAAAATCTAAACTTATAGTTATATCATCTTCCATCTATAATTTACAAAACCTAAATTAATCATCATAATCATCAACAACAACAAAATCACCTCTTAAAAAAACAACCCATCATAATTATATTATTTTTCAATCGACAACCACCACGTTCATCATCTTCAACATCAACCTATTTCATAACCCCAGCAGCCACTGCCGCCCACCGGCCTCCACCGTCGCTGCTACCTCCGTTGTCACCCACCCATCGGCCTCTACCGTCGCCTTCCCCTTACGTGGACACATCCACACCGCCTCATTAATCTCTGAGCCAACCACACATACACCTCCAAATCCGTCACTACAACCATCCAAAAACATAGATTTACACCAAAAGACCTTAGATCTACTTTTAAAAATACTAGTTCTACTAGTGTATCTGATTTCAAGTTCTACTACAGCCAACCCCAAGTACAGAAAACAGTTGGAACCATTAAGGGTGCGTTTAGTTGGAAGAAAAACACCCTTGTTTTCACAAAATATTTTGTGAAAAACAAGAAAAACAGGACCGCGTTCAAATCATTGTTTTCCAACAAAATTCTTTACAAAACACAAAACAAGCTCCTAACCTTAACAAAGGAAACTATAAAACAAATTTTATTTGTTTTCCTTGTAACCCCCTTTATTTTCTTGAAAATGAAAAACAATCTCACATGAACGCGTTTTTTATGTTTTGTGAAAAATAAATCTCTTTTTTTTTACAAATCTAAAAACACAAAACTAGAAAAAAAATTCTCCAACTAAACGCAACCTAATTATTTTTGAAGCAGAAACCATGTACATTTGTATGGAACAAAGGACGTATGGAGTGCTACCTTGGTGAAAACAAACAAAAGCTAAATCTCCCTTTTTTCGAATAAAGATAAAGATATTATGGTTGCGTTTAGTTGGAGAAAAAATTTCCTAGTTTTTTGTTTTTAGATTTGTAAAAAAAATGAGGAGATTTATTTTCCACAAAACATAGAAAACAGTTCATGATGAACTGTATTCCAGTCTCAAGAAAAAAGGGGTTACAAAGAAATAAGAGGGATTCCAAAGAAAAACAAGGAAAACAATAAAATGTGATTTTGTATTATCCTTTAAGTTGAGAAATACTATGTTTTGTTTGTTGTAGGGAATTTTGTTAAACAAGGATTTAAAGCGCAATTTCTGTTTTCTTTGTTTTCCACAAATCATTTTATTAAAACAATAATGTTTTGGTGGTCCTTACTGCAGTGGTATTTATTTTTGAAAGTTTTAGGAATTTTTATTGGTGAGTTCTCTTGACTTTTAGCATAAGAAAATATTAATTAGAGGATTTGAGGATGATGTTACGGAAACAATGGTGTTTGGGTGTGTCACATTTCGGTATGGTCCTAATGTAAATGATTATGAACAAGCAAATGAACCCCGCCGCTTGCCGCTAATTTTTCTCGAAATTGGTTACGTTTCGGTGTTTTTTTTTGCCGATCGTTTCGAGGCGAATTTTTTTCTCAATAATCTTTTTTACGTTTCGGGGTTTTTTGTTGCCGATGCGTTATGCGGGCTAATATTTTTCCCGATATTTTCTTTTTTGGACGTTTTTTTGTAAATTTTTTCAGCGGGATTTTTCTTTTGTTGTAAAAAATCGTAAATAGTTAAACGGTAGTCCGTTTTGTTATTTTTTTTGTTTACTGGGCAATTTTAGCTATTTTTGGTTTTATTAATGGGCTAATTTTTTCCTATATTTCCGTTTTTTGTAGATTCGGGAATATTTTTTGTGTCGTTGGAAGCGTTAATTTTTTCCCGAATATTTTTCTTTTTTTGTGACGTTTGATATAAACTTGACGTGTTTTTTTGTTAATTGTTTACAGGATTTTTGTGTAAAAATAAAGATAAAGATATTATGGTTGCGTTTAGTTGGAGAAAAAATTTCCTAGTTTTTTGTTTTTAGATTTGTAAAAAAAATGAGGAGATTTATTTTCCACAAAACATAGAAAACGTGTTCATGTGATACTGTTTTCCATTCTCAAGAAAAAGGGGGGTTACAAAGAAAACAAGGAAAACAAATAAAATGTGTTTTGTAGTTTTCCTTGTTAAGTTGAGAAATACATGTTTTGTGTTTTGTAGAGAATTTTGTTGAAAAACAATGATTTAAACGCAATCTCTGTTTTTTTTTGTTTTTCACAAAACATTTTGTGAAAACAAGAGTGTTTGGTGTCTTACTGCAGTGATATTTATATTTGTATTGTTTTGGAAATTTTTTTATTGGTGAGTTCTCTTTGACTTTTTAGCATAATGAAATTATTAATTAAGGATTTGAGGATGATGTTACGGGAAACAGATGGTGTTTGTGTGTAGCTTTTTGTGATGGTCTATGGTAAATGATTATGAATGTTGGGCAATAGTTGATTTATGTGTTTTTGATTGAAGATGATAATAGATGTAATTAATCATATGTTTTATTTTTTTTTATAAATTTGGAAATTAGGATGAACATGATAGAATTTAATTTTAGGAAAAAGAAAACTCAAAATAAATTATAAAAATTAAAGATAAGGGTATTTTAGTCATTTTAGTTCGACAAATGACCAAAAGTGGAACCAAAGGTTTGCCATACGGACGTTTTTTGCACTTTCGAAATTCGGCGGACCAAATGTGAAATTTGGCCAAACCACAAGGACCATTTTTGCAATTCTCTCTAGATTATTTTAAATCTTTTGAAAATAGATAAAGGTGGGGCGAGACGGTTTTTTCGGTTTGGTTTTTCAAAATGCAACCAAAGACTACTCCCAAACATTCAGTTTTTCTGTAAATCAAAACCGCCCAGTCGGTCTTTCATTTGGTTCGAATTTTTCGGTGCAGTATTTCCGGTTTTTTCGAGTTCGATTCTATTTTTTGATTTAAAAACAAGTATGATGCCTCATCCAGGGGCGGAGCCAATGGGGTGGCTATCGGGTGTTCAACCACCCCAATCTACCAACTAGCTCCGCTTGTTGTTGGTTTCCGGCCAATATTTTTTGATGTCTTCAATATAGCCCCTGCTAATAACCTATATCTAAACACATTCATGGTTATTAAGTTCTTGAAATGATAATTTTTTGGTGCAATCACAAAAGAATTATTGAAGATAAAGAGTGAAGAAGATAGATTGGGTAGTGGGGAGGAAGAAAGGCTGAGAAAAAAGTCAAAAAAGTAAAACTATATTAGTACTAATAAATATAATGTATTTGTGTATGTAGTTACTTGTACCTAAACTTTTTGTCAAATTGCATTGGGAAACACATTATTCAAATTGTATGATTATTATTTTAGTTCTTATTGTTTTTCGTTGATGAGGTGACTTTTTTTAAAACAGTATAGCTAGAACGTCAACATGTTTATTAGTATTTTGTTGATGTAACAAAAAATTACTATGTATTACAGTATTGTTTACTTTTGGTGATAACTAAAATTAATAGTCAAATTATTTACTTTCGGTTTTTATAAGATATATTGATGTCTTTCGTTAGTCGTTATTGTTATCGCTAAAAAAATTTCGGCCCCTTATAACTTAAAATCATGGCTCCACCCCTGCTCATCTATTCATAATGTAAAGGTGTGTTTGGTAGAGAGAAGAAATAAGAGAAATGAAATTGGATCCAATTCTCTTGTTTGGTAGAGAGAAATAAAAAGGGGAGAATTCAAGAGAATTTGGTTGAGAATTGTAAAGAAATGGTAGTGTATTTTTGATCACCCTCATTTTCATCATTTTTGTAGAATGTAAGGGTGTGTTTGGTAGGGAGAAAAGAAACAAGAGAAATGAAATTGGATCCAATTCTCTTGTTTGGTAGAGAGAAATAAAAAGGGGAGAATTTAAGAGAATTTGGTTGAGAATTGTAGAGAAATGATAATGTATTTTTGATCACCCTCATTTCCATCATTTTGGTAGAGAATTTGGAGAAATGAGTTTTTATTTTTATTTTATGGTTTTCGCTTTTATTTTTCTATTTTTTTAATCATTGTTGCTGATTTTTTTCGGACAAAATCACAAGGTTTGAACCACCACTGCAAAAAAATTTAGTGGTATTAGTCTCAAGTAGGGGTGTAAGTCGGGTCGGGTTGGTAGGGTTCGGGTCAATTTCGGTCGGATCAAATTCGGGTCAAGATTAAAAATTTCATACCCGGACTCAACCCTATTTGAATTCCGGTTACTCGGGTTCGGGTCCGTTCAACTCGGGTCGGGTCCATTCGGGTTTGGGTCAACCTGAATATGAGTAAAATGTAGTAAAATTGCCATTTTTTTACTCTTTTAAATATAGGAAATATATATTAGAAAAAAACTTTATTCGGGTCAATCGGGTCGACTCAAACCCGAGTTAGCCAAACTTTTCCAACCCGATACCCGACCCTATCTAGCATTCGACTTACTTTGTTCACCCGAATAAATTTTTTGATCCGAGTAACGCGACCCGAATATGCTTAATCAGAGTCGGGTCCGAATAGGCTTAACCCGACCCGAGTAAGGCTGACTCGTAAAAATGATGGTGAAATTATCGTAGTATAATCGCTCTTTATTTGTAGTTTTCAAAGAAAGAAAAATATTTCGTGATTATTTTTTATTTCAATTTTCTTGCGTTATCAAATAATGAAATTCAATATATTTATCATTCAATTCTATTTCTCTGAATTTTATACTTTATTTTTAATCTTTAAAATTCTCTTTAGGGTAAAGGCCATTTATTACAAGCATACTTTCTCATTTGTACCGTAATGATCAACTTATTTTTTTTCGTACTCATTACACCCACGTACATTTAAATTTTATTCGATATCACCAATATTACCATAAAATGACTATATTACCCTTGTCTTCTTTAACATATTTATAATCATATTTTTTTAATCTTAATTTTTTAAAAAGTACTTTAACAAGTAATTTAACAAATTTAAATTTTTTTACCAAAAATATTTTTACAAAAAAATGTATAAAATATTTTTTTACGTTATTTTTTGTAAAAAATTTAATTTTTTTTAAAAATTCGCCCTTTTAAAATCTTAAATTTTTTCGTACTTTTTACAATTTTAATTTTTTTTTAAAAAGTTAATTTTTTTTCTACGAAAAAAATTAGATTTTTTTAAAGTTAAG
The DNA here is from genome assembly GCA_026074375.1 of Tanacetum coccineum. Classification (NCBI taxonomy): domain Eukaryota; kingdom Viridiplantae; phylum Streptophyta; class Magnoliopsida; order Asterales; family Asteraceae; genus Tanacetum; species Tanacetum coccineum. Next base: position 12,617 of record BQNB010025473.1, on the reverse strand, counting down.
AAAAAATAAAAAAGTAAAAAAAAATTCGAAGTAAAAAGTAAAAAAGTTTTAACTTTTTTATTTTTTCTTAACTTTTAAAAAAATAATTTTTTGTTAAATTTAAAAAGTACGAAAAAAAATTAAATTTATTTAAAAAAATTAAGATTTTATAAAGTACGAAATTTTAAAAAAGAATAATTACTTGTCAAAGTACGAAATTTTTTAAAAAGTAATTTTTTAAAGAACGGATTTTTTAAAAAAATAATTTTTTTAGAAATTCGTACTTTTTAAAAAATTACTTTTTAGAAAAATAATTTTTTGTTAAAGTACTTTTTAAAAAATTCAGATTTTAAAAAATTATGATTTTAAATATGTTTAAGAAGACAAGGGTAATATAGTCATTTTATGGTTATATTGGTGATATCGAACAAAATTTAAATGTACGTGGGTGTAATGAGTACGAAAAAAAACCATAAATTACCAACGTACTTTCCAAAATTTCCCGACTTGAACCCTTTACTTTTTTATTAACACCGAAACCCACGTACTTTCAAATTTTTAACCGACTTGAACCAAATGTATGTACCGTTAGTTAGTATGTGGCAATGTTAGTCCATTTAGCTAACGATCGCTTTGCATCGTTAGTCCTTTAATAATAATTTTCTTTAAATGATTTTCTTTATATGATTTTTTTTACGTTTTCGTCTGTTTTTACGATTTCGTCTGGTTTTTTACGTTTTCGTCTGTTTTTTTTGCGTTTTCATCCGTTTTTTTACGTCTTCGCGTTTTTTACGTTTTCGTCCGGTTTCTTACGCTTTCGTACGTTTTATTACGTTTTTGTCCGTTGTTTTACGTTTTCGTCCGTTTTTTACGATTTCGTCTAGTTTTACGTTTTCGTTTGTTCTTTTACGCTTCCGCACGTTTTTTACGTCTTCGTTCGTTTTTTTACGTTTTCGTTTGATTTTTTAAAATTTCGTCTGTTTTTACTTTTTCTTCCGATCTTTTACGTTTTCGGTCCGTTTTTTTGCGTTTTCGTACGATTTTAACCGTGTTCGTACGATTTCGTCTGTATTTTACGTTTTTTTACCTTTTTTTACGTTTTTTTCTGTTATTTTACGTTTTTTACTTTTTCGTATGATTTAAAAAACCGAACGAAGATTTAAAAAAAACGTGCGAAAGCGTAAAACAACAAAACGTGCGAAACCCTTTTTTACGTTTGTTCTTTTACGCTTTCGCACGTTTTTTTAAATCTTCGTTCGTTTATTTAAATCGTACGGAAATGTAAAAAACGGACGAAAACGTAAAAGATCATATAAAGAAAATCATATAAAGAAAATTATTGTTAAAGGACTAACGATGCCAAGCGATCGTTAGCTAAATGGACTAACGTTGTCATATAATAACTAACGGTATAAACGTTTGGTTCAAGTCGGTTAAAAATTTGAAAGTACGTTGGTTTCGGTGTTAATAAAAAAGTAAATGGTTCAAGTCGAAAAATTTTAAAAAGTACATTGGTAATTTATGACTTTTACCCACGATAAAATTGGTTGGTAATAAATGGCCTTTTACCCTTCTCTCTACCGTACTTGCCCATTGATACTTTTACTTTTGTGCGGAAAGTAAAGGCATAATTTGTGATATAGCATAATTATATATATATTACAAACGGCAGACGCCCCGACCCGGGTAACACCCGGGTAACATTAAATTTTTTTGACCCGGCCCCACCATCACATTAATGAAACGTTTCCTTTTTTTTTTTAACAGTTATTCCTTTTTTTTACCATTTTCTTTCCCTTTTTTTCTGAAATTTTTTTTAAAATAAAACTTTTTTTTTTCTCGGAATACCCTCTCGCGCTGTTTGAGTCATCGGTCTGCTTTTTTTTTTATGAATAAAACTTTAAGTTTCCTCAAACCTCGCGCTCTGCTAATCGTCCCGTTCTTTTTTTTTTCTCAAAAAGTTTTTAAAATAAAACTTTCCTTTTTTTCCTCGGAATACCCTCTCGCACTGTTTGAGTCATCAGTCTGTTTTTTTATGAATAAAACTTTAAGTTTCCTCAAACCTCGCGCTCCGCTAATCGTCCCG